>QOVE01015554.1:0-65090 GCA_003521275.1 Tricholoma sp. MG99
CTCGCGAAGGAGGTTACACTCACACCCGGTGGAACAGGGAAGATACGGATTTTCGAAATATCCAAGGATGGAAAGACGCAGAAAGAGTTTACCGGCTCCGAGATGATCGGGAATATTCCTGATCCAGTGGAACTATATGCCGAGGTCCGTCAGAGGAAATCATAGCTTCTCACCACTCAACGTCACTTGTAGGAGATTCCTCGAGAGGAGCTTGAAGCTGATGATTCCGATAAAGTTATTGGTGTGTTCCACTTCTCGAAAGAACTATCACGAACGCATGGTGTGCCATTCAAGTTTGTTGTCAAACGAGTAAGTTACCTGCGAGCTGGTCTAATTTGCAACCTCATGACGAAACTCGCAGGGAGAGAAATTTGCGGACACGAAAAAACGACTTCAGGCGCGCATTGGCGTATCTGACAAAGATTTAGCGAAATACCGCTTTGCCCTTATACAGGTCTCTACGTTCAAACAACCTTCTTATATTGAGGATGGTATGTACATCTAGCGATTTTACATGTATATCAATTGACTGGGTTGCAGAGGACACCATCTACGAGCATCAGTTTGCCCCAGAGGACGCTCTCGGTTTAGACCACATCGACAAATCTGGAAGGACAAGAGCAGGAGCAGGGGAGAAAGCCATTGTTATCAGAGGCTAACTGTCATGCACTCACTACACAGTTCACAGCACATCTCACATCATTTTGCTTTCTCTCAGCATTTGTACTTGGTCCATTCCTGGCTTTCTGTTCTTCGAATGTTTTTCCCAAAATACACCAATTATATTAATATAAGGAAACATGCGCTGTACTGATTACTTCCGTTTTTTGGACTTCTTGTTCTGACATTGTAAAAGCGTCAGCTTGTATAACTGCAAATGAAATGAACTAACCGATTTTCCTGGTGTGGCAGATGGGGTCTCGCCATCACTCGATACCACACTCTCAACGCCAGCGTTTGGAGGGGCAAGGCCATTAGTCGTTTTAGCAGGTGTAGAAACCGGTACAGTGGTTTTGGCTTTTACCCCGTATTTCAATTCTTCAGTGATTGAGGAAAGTTAGCCATAGGCAAAAGCCTGACTACTAGATCATTTGACACACCTAGTCGCGTTTTGAGTTCGGCAGTACGTTCGAACGCAGAACGCATTTTTTCGTTGGCGATAATCTCGTTTGCAGTAGGGAAGATAGCCTGACCCCAACCCTCTACAAAAGAATTGGCCTCTCCTACAACTTCCAATATCTCAGCTTCCATCTCCTTCTCCGCATTTAGCAAACTGTTCCATAGATCATCTCCTATAGAACCTTTCTGCAGGAGATTCTGAAGAGCGGGTTTGTCTTCTCGTATACGCATTACTCGATGAACGTCTGCCACGGCCCGCCGCACCAGTGCTGCCTTGAGCAAGGTGTCGGATGCCGGAGGGTCTGTTTTCTGAAGTAGCGTGATATACGCGTTGCGCTCTGGATGTGAAGGGAAATATGGATCATTGACTTGAACTACAAGTGTGATTGAGGTTAACCTGTGAGATCTCGGAAGAATGATAGGCAAACGTACTTGATGTGTGTTTGCGATAGTAATGACTGAATATAAGAAGACCGCCAAAGACGATAATAACATACGCAACAGGCACAAGGATGGACGCCATGGCTGAGAACTAGATTTGCACTTGCACGTCAGAAAATTAGAAAATGATCGACAAGGTCATGCGCTGGCGGTATGCGCTGGCCATTGTATGTCTTTGTTTGACACAGAAGCCATCGTGAGCACTGAGGATCGAACTTCTTGTACTTATACGACCGATACTAGCGTTACTACCGCTTTTTGACCTTTTAACGAAATGCTTGGTTGGCGTATACTGTCAAGGACATCACCGCGAAGGGTTTTGAGCTCCTTTACAAGATTTGTATCCACTAAGGTACTATCTAGCCCCTTAGTTAGGTTCTAGGACTGCTCACCCCTTCAAGTCCCTTAAAGATGCACTAGAAGAAGTGATTCCAGCTAAGCAAGAGCAGTTAAAGAAGCTTGTGCGTCGAGAATTTAGCACCAGCTATTTGCGGACTAATGCCAAGGCTCAATTACAGAAAAGCGAGTATGGTCATGCTGTCGTCGGTGACGTCAAGGTAATGCTCCGTAGCTGCTTTTCATTTTCTCGAAGCTTATTTGTCCCCTTGGTCAGGTGGAGAATATCATAGGTGGAATGCGGGGACTAAAAGCGATGCTCTGGGAAGCATCTGTTCTGGATCCTAACGAGGTACAAGCGGCTCGACTATAGGCAATCAAACTATAACCTTCTATCAGGGCATCCGATTTCACGGCATGACTATCCCAGACTGTCAAACAGCTCTTCCCCCTGCTCCTGGTGGCAAAGAGATAATCGCTGAAAGCATGTTATGGCTCTTGCTTACTGGGAAAGTTCCGACCGTTGAGGAAACTAGACAACTTTCCAGGGAGCTCGCAGAAAAAGGCGAATTACCCCATTTTGTGGAGCTTCTCGTGGATTCGTGAGTCTTTCGCATTATAACTGGCCCCCTGTTGAAAGTAATATTGCAGTCTACCAACGTCACTGCATCCAATGACGCAACTTGGTATTGGTGTGGCTGCCCTAAACCGCGACAGCTCTTTCCAAGCGGCGTATGAGAAGGGAATGAAAAAGAGCGAATACTGGACACATACACTTGAAGATTGTATAAACCTTATTGCAAAGCTTCCGGCCCTTGCAGCGCGTATATATCGCAACATCTACAAGCCTGAAATGCCAATTTTCGTTATTGATAAAGACCTGGATTTAGTTGGTGATGACACTAGTTCTTCGTGCATATCATGTTTTCACAATATTTTGTTGTCAATATGCAGGAAACTACTCTAAGCTTCTGGGATATGGTGATAAGCACGACCTCACAGAATATCTCCGGCTGTATATAGCGCTCCATGGTGATCATGAAGGGGGCAATGCTTCGGCACACGCTTCGCGTACGTGGTTGGATTAATATTGACGCATACCTGATAACTTATTCGATTAATCGTTTTTCAAGACTTGGTTGGGTCTACGCTTGCTGATCCTTTTCTTTCCTATTCCGCCGCTCTGTTCGCTCTTGCAGGGCCTCTCCATGGGCATGTATCTCAATTTTTAATGTCGGAGTGCTGGGAGCTCACGTTGCTGTAGCCTTGCTAATCAAGAAGTTCTAAGATGGCAGCTAGCCATGCAAAAGGATATCGGAGATAATGTTTCGCAGGATAGCATCAGAGAGTACCTTTGGAAAACGCTCAAAAATGGGCAAGTGGTGCCAGGGTAAATTTTTGCTTCATCCTGCGATGGTGGTGCTCATTAAGTTTAGCTACGGCCATGGGGTCTTACGCAATCCAGACCCTCGGTTCATAGCGCTCCAACAATTCTGCAACTCTCGACCTGAGCTCAAAGATAGTCCTATTATTCAACTTGTTAATATGGTTAGTAGATGATGTCTATGATCCTCTCTTCCTTGCTGTAAAATTTCTCTAGACTTCCCACATTGCTCCTGATGTGCTGAAAGAGCACGGCAAGGTGTGACCTTTGCCTGTCCATCTTAATATCCCTATAAATCACTTTCCTACAGACCAAGAATCCCTACCCAAACGTTGATGCTACTTCAGGTGCGTTGCTGATGAAGCCAACCGCAACCAGTTTTTGACCTTATGATAATCACTAGGCTGTGTTTTGTACCATTATGGTTTGACCGAGTTCAAGGTGGGTGCATCTATTGGGAAAGCTATGACCATTGATAGAAATGGTTTCTCCTGCAGTATTACACGGTCATATTTGGTGTCTCGAGAGGTCTGTGCTTCATTGAATTGAAAGCCATATTCTTATACTTTGCTAGCCCTTGGTGCCTTGACACAACTTGTTTGGGCTCGAGGTATGTTAATCATATACATCATGCTGATGTTCAAATTCTCACTGACCATGCTCGTTTATAGCTCTTGGTTTACCTCTCGAGAGGCCAAAGTGTACGACATTATCACCTCTCACTCCCAATTTTCCATTCTAATGTCATCTTCAGCATACTCTATGGATGCTCTGGAAAAACTCATCAAAAGTTAAGTACAGCAGTACGTCGTTGACTTCGGTTTATACTAGATACATATCTGGAAGTCTGTATAGAACAACATACACTGGTAATGGGCGAGCATGGAATTTCCGGATGATATGCAGCATTCAATGATGACGCAGAGTTGATAACTATTTCACGAGTCCTTAATAGCCATGAAAATAAATATAATACTAACAACACCGATGACCGCTGGGAGAAGACGCCGAGAAAAACGAAAGAGTGGTACATATGCTACTAGCAAGGATATAAAAAAACACGACTTAGAATCTCCGGCCTTGGTTCTGAGGGGGCTGTCCAAGTTGCTGCGGTTGTCCCGAACCTTGCGGAGGTAAACGCACTTGATATCCCTGTGGGATACCCTGTCCAGGACCGGCGGGCAAACCGTTACGAACTTGTTGTGGAGGAGGCCGTTGACCAGGCCCTCCATATCCTTGAGGTGGAGGAGGTCCATATCCACCAGGATGAGGAGGTCCATATCCAGGCTGGCTGGGAGGTCCATACCCTCCAGGCTGGCCGGGGGGTGGCCCAAATCCACTGGGCTGACCAGGCGGAGGTACGAATCCACTAGGCTGACCAGGGGGAGGGCCCTGACCAGGGGGGTATCCACGCGGCGGCTGAGGTTGGGTATATGGTGCAGGAGGGCGACCGTTAGGAATAGGTACCGACTGGGTATGTTGTGGAGGCGGGCGCTGTTGGAGTGGCTGTTGTTGGAGTGGCTGCTGTGGTTGTGGTTGTTGCGGTGGAGGGAGTTGTCCAGGGCGAGGCGCAGGACCGGGATCACGGAGGGACACTGGGACTGGACGGCCACCGGGCCCCGTACCTGCTGCGGCGGGTGGGGCATTCTTCTCCGCCGCTTTCATGATCTCGTCACTAAAATAAATTGGCGCAAGGTTGATAAGTGGGTCTGAGCACAATAAATGAGTGGTCATACTCGAGAAGGTTCAGAGCTGCACAAAGTACGACCCATTCTACGCAGTCTTCGTTACCTTCTCCCAAAGTCTGCCAGACCGCTTTCTCCTCGGGAGTTTTCCCTGTGATGCTGATTCTTGTACCGCCGCCATTGGGTCCAGGGGGATTCTTTTGAATTTTCCCAAATTCAATACGCTTCGGAGGGATATTGTGACCAGCATATGCAAAATAAAACATGCTCCAGAAAGCTGCATTTGGATTAGGCTTGGATATCTGGAAAAGAGGAAGATCTGGAGAATCCGGAGAAGGAAGTGAGAGCTTGTATATTGGAGAAATGACACCGGTGTTAGCGATGGACCATTTAAGATTACGCGATGCTTCGCAACGGACAATCCGAGAAGCTGAGGAAGACGAATGGCCAGGATCAGATGCAGATCCCTTGGTTCCTTCCTTGGGTCTAGGTGGGAAAAGTTTGGCGACGCACAGATCGCCTTGAGGAGAGGGCGTCAAGAGATAATTCTCAGCATTCTGGCAGAGGCTCAGAATCAGAGTTAAGGTTCTCCCGAGAAGAAAGGATTAGTTACAAAATTGGTATGAAGGTATGAATAAAGTATATTTGAAGGTTGACCTGAGCTAAGCGTAAGTGGTTGCTGAAGAAATAAGATGAATAGGAGAGTAACCAACCATGAGGTGTAACAATTAAAGTGGGTAAATGATTAGGAATGGGGGGATGGTTCGGGGAGGTATAAACGGCGTATATCGCTGTACGACACAGTGAGCGGTTACATGGGATACAATGTAAAAAACTTCTTACCAGCCATGAGAGTTGCAAGTAAGGTTACACCAGTGATCACCGTTGACGGCAACGGCGCCTCCTGCCTCATTGTGACCACACGTGATTCGTATCTACGCGTGTGACAGATCGGTCACAACCCTTGTTCATCGATTCTAACGGTGAGCGTGGGCGGCGCTCGATAGTGCCAAACATTGCTGGGTGACCATTGACCCGCTGGATTATCCTCTTATTGACGACTCGTCATGAAGAAGCTTCAAAAGACTCTAGTTCGTTTCATTTTGCTTGATCTTGAACAACCATTTCTAACTCTTCATTTCCTCTCTCCAGCTCAGAAAGAGTTCGCAGGATTCTAGCTCTTCCAAGAAGGAATCCAAGGCCAATAGCAGCAATTCCGCCACAGCTCCACCCCCGCCGCCTCCAAATACAGCTAAACCACTTCCCGTGCTAAGCAATTCTACTACCAACAATCACCTAAATACGGCCAATCACGTCGTACCTTCCCAGACCTCTTCTTCGTCTAACCGATCTTCTTCTCCTGTCTCTGCAGTCATTAACGCACCCGATCGCAGATCATTAGCCGATCATGGGTCTCCAGCTCCACCCATTGTTGTCGTGAGCGCCGAAGCACCTGACGCATCTCTTCGCGCTGGCCACTTCATTGGCTCCACAGAGAGACACTCACTTATAGACCATGCAAACACCCCTCCACGCGCGACAACGTTGAACCGTCTTCGGCCTGGTCCCAAAGATATCATTCCTATGGTAGGCAAACCCCCACGAAAACAACGGAGTAGTCGTTTTGTTGTCACAGAGAAAGTTGACATAGAGCGCCTACCCCCCTTCATGGGTAACTTGTGGTCAACCTGTCACAGAAGCCTTTTTTACTAACCTCTACGTTCAGAAACGCCGCCAAGCGAACGACCCCAGCTCTTTGTCAAGAAATTGCATCAGTGTCGTGTACTTTTCGATTTTAACGATGCAAGTGCAGAGCTCAAAGGTAAACAAATCAAAGCACAGACGTTACACGAGATGTTGGAGTACATAACAACTCAGCGTGGGGTCATCACAGAGAATATATACCCCGAGGTTGTGAACATGGTAAGTTTTCAACGAGACCCAATGACACTATCTAATTATAACGAACTTTCAGTTTGCGACCAACCTCTTTCGTTCCATACCCCCTCCTGTCAATCCGACAGGTGACGCGTTTGATCCAGAGGAAGATGAACCAGTCTTAGAGCTTGCTTGGCCTCACCTTCAAATCGTTTACGAATTCTTCCTCCGCTTCGTTGAAAGTCCTGACTTCAACACCAACGTAGCAAAACGATACATCGATCAACCGTTCGTTCTTAATCTCCTCGAACTGTTTGACTCCGAGGATCCCCGCGAACGCGACTTTCTCAAAACCACATTACACAGAATATATGGCAAATTTCTCAATCTCCGGGCATTCATTCGCCGCTCTATCAATAACGTGTTCTTCCACTTTGTCTACGAAACAGAGCGTCACAACGGCATCGCCGAGCTTCTGGAAATCCTAGGCTCCATTATTAATGGGTTTGCCTTGCCTCTTAAAGAGGAACACAAGATATTCCTTACTCGTGTTCTCATTCCTCTGCATAAGGTGAAAAGCCTTTCACTGTACCACCCACAACTAGCCTATTGTGTTGTGCAATTCCTGGAAAAAGACTCTACTCTTGCTGAAGAAGTTATGATGGGGCTATTGAAATATTGGCCCAAGGTCAATTCTCCGAAAGAAGTCATGTTCCTTAACGAGGTCGAAGAAGTCTTGGACGTCACGGATCCGGTGGAATTCCAGAAGATACAGGTGGCTTTGTTTCATCAGCTTGCTCGGTGCATCAATAGTCAGCACTTTCAGGTAGCCGAGAGAGCTCTGCTTTATTGGAATAACGAGTATGTTGTGAATCTTATGAGTGACAATCTGGCTGTCATCCTTCCCATCGTCTTCCCTGCCTTGTATACAAATTCGAAAACACATTGGAACCGGTGAGTAGACATCCGTTCTACATACGCACAGGTTTTATTTAGAGGCATTCTAGGACCATCCATGGCATGGTGTATAATGCATTGAAGCTATACATGGAGCTCAACCCGGATCTCTTCGATGAATCGATGCAGCAGTACAAACAGCGAAAAATCGAGTAAGTGGCTGAGCTTTATTTCTGTCGTTTGGACAAGCTGATGTAAGCCGCATATAGGGAACAGCAACATGCTGTAGAAAGATATGAAGCATGGCAAAAGATGCGCGAGATTGCTCTGAAAAATGCACCCGGAGGAAAGATGCCAGAAGGATATGTGGAAATTCCACATGCACCCCCACCCCCGCCACCGGCTATTGACGATGTCGACATCATGGACCTGTCCATGGAACTCAACGCAGCATCGATCGACGAAGTTCCAGGGGACCTGGACGAACATGGCATTGAGAGAGTCCCCATGGCTGATCCTGGTCTAGATGTATGTCATGTGAACACTCCGCACGCCTAGTGAAATCTGATTGCTGTGTCCTAGCGACCCCTTCCTGAGATCGGCGGAGATCATTCGCCAACTGGGCAAGGATTGCATTCGCGTCGAAAGAGCGTCCTTCCAGGTATGTTGGATTCACGTGTAGAACGACTAGAAGCTTAAGCGCCTAACAGTGGACCCCTCCGTGCTGCGTGACCTACAAGCACACCGGAGCTTGGATGATGCATCAGGACCGAGTACATATAAACCTGAAGGCTCATGAGGCACGCTAATGGTTTCTAAATTTTCTCACATTGTTAATGAACTCGACTTGGTTGTTGATACTTTCTTTTTTTATTTTACGTATCTCCTTTTGCACTGGATGTAAGTAACAGTGGCTATTACCATAAAGAGCGACTGCTGCGATGATAGATCATGTGACCAGCAAGAAAGTTCCAGAGAGTTCGCAAGGCTTCTGGTGAGATTGGATAGCAGTGTATATATTAAGATGAGACTAGCTTTTCTTGTTCCTTCAGTAGTTTCTTCCACCCCACCCAACACTGACTATAATTCTTAATAATGTCCTCTTCAAAAGCTATCGGTATCGATCTCGGCACCACATACTCGTATGTTCTCTTCCTTAAACGCTTTATTTTCGTTCTCATTCATCATCTTTCTAGCTGTGTTGGTGTCTGGCAAAACGATCGCGTTGAGATCATCGCCAATGACCAGGGTAATCGAACAACTCCCTCATACGTCTCCTTCTCAGATAATGAACGTCTGATCGGGGATGCCGCAAAGAACCAAGTCGCCATGAATCCTCACAACACGTACGTCTTTACATCTAGGCTTCGATAGCGTTCTGATTTTCCTTTTTTTCAGTGTCTTTGATGCAAAGCGTCTCATTGGTCGCAAGTTTGACGACGCTGAAGTGCAGTCAGATATCAAGCACTTCCCTTTCAAGGTCTTTTCCAAGGAAGGCAAGCCGTACATTAGAGTTGAGTACCGTGGCGAACAAAAAGAATTCGTAAGTGATCACCCGCTCTTGGAACATCTCATCGGTCTAATGCTATGCGCTGTAGTCTCCTGAAGAGATCTCGTCCATGGTTTTGTTGAAGATGAAGGAGACGGCCGAGGCTTACCTCGGCACGACTATCAACAACGCCGTCGTCACCGTCCCTGCTTATTTCAATGACTCCCAACGCCAAGCTACCAAGGACGCCGGAACAATTTCCGGCATGAATGTCCTTCGGATTATCAACGAGCCCACTGCCGCTGCTATCGCCTACGGTCTTGACAAGAAGGTCGTTGGTGAACGGAACGTTCTCATCTTCGATCTCGGTGGAGGCACCTTCGATGTCTCTCTCCTGACAATTGAAGAAGGCATCTTCGAGGTGAAGGCAACTGCGGGTGATACCCACTTGGGTGGTGAAGATTTCGATAACCGCCTTGTCAACCATTTCGTTCAGGAGTTCAAGCGCAAGAACAAGAAAGGTATACTTTACTTTTTACCTCAGTCTTCATTTCTCAATTTTCTCAATTTTTTTTTTTTTCCAGACCTGTCATCCAACCCTCGTGCTGTGCGTCGTCTCCGCACTGCTTGCGAACGTGCCAAACGTACTCTGTCCTCTGCCGCTCAAACGTCCATTGAAATCGACTCGCTCTACGAGGGCATTGACTTCTACACTTCACTCACCCGTGCTCGTTTCGAGGAGCTGTGCCAGGACCTCTTCCGTGGCACTCTTGAGCCCGTGGAAAAGGTCTTGCGCGACTCGAAAATCGACAAGTCCAACGTGCATGAAATCGTTTTGGTCGGCGGCTCCACCCGAATTCCTCGTATCGTCAAGCTCGTCTCTGACTTCTTCAACGGCAAGGAGCCTAACAAGAGTATCAACCCTGATGAGGCTGTAGCATACGGTGCAGCGGTCCAGGCTGCCATTCTCTCCGGTGATACCTCTGAGAAGACTCAAGATCTTCTCTTGCTCGATGTTGCTCCTCTGTCGCTTGGGTATGTTTCGTCCTCGTTTCAATCCGTTTCGTATCTAACACAGCTTTGTGTAGTATCGAAACCGCCGGCGGTGTTATGACTGCTTTGATCAAGCGCAACACAACTGTCCCGACTAAGAAGTCCGAGATTTTCTCGACGTACTCTGATAACCAGCCCGGCGTGCTCATCCAGGTTTACGAGGGTGAGCGAGCCCGCACAAAGGACAACAACCTGCTTGGAAAATTCGAACTTTCTGGTATTCCTCCTGCACCACGTGGTGTTCCCCAAGTCGAAGTCACCTTCGACATTGACGCCAATGGTATCTTGAACGTTTCCGCTTCTGATAAGACAACTGGCAAATCCAACCGCATCACAATTACCAACGACAAGGGACGTCTGTCCAAGGAGGAGATTGAGCGCATGGTTGAGGAAGCTGAGAAGTACAAGGGTATGTTATTCCTGTATTCTATCTCGAACCGCTGCTTACTCACTGTTATCCAGCTGAGGATGAGGCTGCCGCCGCTCGTATCACCGCCAAGAACGGTCTGGAATCTTACTCATACAACCTCCGCAATTCCATCAACGACGAGAAACTTGCTGACAAGTTCGACTCTGCTGATAAATCTAAGCTCGAAACAGCTGTCAATGAAACCATCTCATGGCTTGATGCTTCTCAGGAGGCTTCGAAGGAGGAGTACGAATTGAAGCAGAAGGAGTTGGAGGCCATTGCTAAGTGAGTGTCTTCGTTTATGTCCTTATACACTTGCTAATATCGACATCCTTATCTACAGCCCTATTATGCAAAAACTCTATGCTGCAGGTGGTGTTCCTCCCGGTGCTGGCGCCCCAGGAGGCTTCCCGGGCGGCGGTGCTCCAGGAGGCTTCCCGGGCGGTGCTCCAGAAGGTTTCAGCGGTGATGGTCCAAGTGTCGAGGAGGTAGACTAGCCTGCTCACCTTGTCATGGGTTGCTTCATTTCATCGCATGTTTTACGACACAAAATAATGGCACATTCAATGTAACAGTACTTTATATCGATAGATCAATTTGTATTCTTCGATCATCCTGCAATTGAGTGTGATGAGCTGAGCGAATGTCAATTTGTCAATTTGCTAACGTCACCGCAGAGTAGGTACCTGAGAATATTTGGAGCAAGTACTATATACATACATGATCATGAGATCTGCAACAGTGAGTAGTCCTTCCGGTCATGAAGGAGATCAGAAGAGATCACACCGGCCATGGTGGCAGTAATACGAAACCGTTGTGAAACGTGATCGCTGTGGCCCGGAATAGTACTAAGTACAACACAAACTACAATTGAATTCATCCTTACAGCATCATTGACAGTATCAAGCCCCGCAAATCCAGATGCTCGCCTTGCAATGTTGTACCACACTGAAACAAGTCTGCTACCTCAGCAGCAGAAGATCTCCATGGTAGGTGTGTTCTCTGTCGTCTTCCCCGGTGATCGGATGTGCTTACAGAAATAACCTGTGTCCATAATACGCCCCTTCAGTGTATACTTCTTACGACAGCGTTTGTAGTACGGCATCAGGTCATAATGGCCTCCACACCGGACATAACTCACAATGCCGTGAGCGCTTATCTGTCAATCGACATCATGCATCATCATCGCCATCTGCAGTAGTCTGCAGCCCGGAGGTGTGTTCAAAAGGTGTTGCACCTTACTTAATAACTACCTGCCGTTGTCCTCGGAAAGACATAGTAAGCCGTTTGAGCTATAGTCTAGTGTGGAACCGGGTTTATCCTGTTTTTGTCAAGACCTTTCTACATACACTTACCTTGACTACGCTCTCACCGTCCGCACTCGTCCCTTCCACGCTCATACCTCATTCTCTCCTCTTCTCGGGGGACTCACCGACATAGGAATCTTCAGGCCTGCCGTCTGCATACTGCAACTGTGCAACAATGCCAAAGCAACGCCCACCATTCTCCAACATCTCCGATGGTACAGATGACAGTGACCATATGGAATACAACGCGCTCAAGTTACGTCAGGGATCGCGAGGCTCAGCGAAGTCGTATGTCATCGTTGTATTTTGCGATACCCGTGCTGAAGCAGGTCAAAGGTCTAGCGCCTGCGTTCATTGCAAATCGCTGAAGGTCGGTAAATTTGAACGTCGGTAAAAACAACATCAATAGCTTTACAATCTTGCAATATACAGGTCAAATGTGAATTCAGTCCTGGAGAAACCAGGTGCCAGCGATGTCAGGCAGGAAAGTACGAGTGTATTCCGCGAAACAGGAAGAAACGCAAACCGGCACCGTACGTCTGATTTCATCCTGATCTTGCGAGACAATTCGAAATAAGAATTGCGGCAACAGCACCCACGAGGATCTGCAAGAAAAAGCTCATAACCAAGACCTCCAGATACAAGCCCTTCTACTCCGGTTGGACCAGATGAGAGCAGACAACAGGATCAGAGAATTGATGGCGCGCTCGCAGCCCGTTGAATCGCACCCGAATCAAGGTTTGTCTGTCCTAGTAGTCTTACGCGTTCCTCTTGTAACACAGATGATGTGTAGAGGTGAAACACCTGAACATAGAGAGATACAAGCGAAACTCAAGAGACCGATCCACCGAATCTGCCGTTGCGTACTACCTTTCCCCAGGTAAGAAGGTCAAGGGCACTCAGACACCAGTCTCACTCGCCCTAGGTCAGGACGGCAATAGCCTGTCTCCTCCAGATATCGTCAAACATTGCGCTTTATATCCGGGCGATATCAACGAATTATTTACGATGTACGTAATGGTTGTTGTGGTTCAATGCCGTATCTAATTTTTGGTGGTAAGATTCTTTGACAGAATTAATGTAAGTTTGGAAAGTCTTATGTGGCAGTGTTTCATGTCATGCGTGCAGCCGTATTTTTCTATTCTTGATCGAGAACTACACACGCCGGCAAGGCTGATCTGGACATGCCCTTTTTTATTCACCGTCAGTGAGTTATGGGACTTGTCTCTGATTCTGAAATCTGAAATATCACCACCGAAATAGTTTGTGCAGTCGCATCACGGTATTACACGTCCAGAACCGATCTATATCACCTCGCAATGGATTTTGCTAGAGATGCGGCTGGACGTGCGCTGATCGATGGCTCCAAAAGTGTGGATGTGTGTCAGGCATACCTTCTAATGGCTGTTTACCCAGTCCCAAAGAAGAAATGGGCGGAAGACCGCAGTTGGTTGTTGATGGGAGTGGCCATCCGGTATGTGCTGGTCATTTGTTTTTTTGACTCATAGTCATAACACTACTACAGAATGGCGATGGAGTTAGAACTGAACCTACCACCGCCTTCGACTTGTAGTGAACGTGAAAGCCTAAACCGAACCAGGACGTGGCTCAACTGCTATTGCGTTGATGGATCACACGCAATTCAATTTGGCAAGATGCCTATGCTTCGTCTGGACGATTATATGGCACGAAGTTCGCGACTCTGGTATAAGTCACCGTCCATGATGAATATACCTTTTGATATTCATCTTTGTGGCTATGTTCAAATGATCGTTCTCGTGGCGGAGTGGAGGTCATACTGGCGGGCAAACTCAAGTCTATTATCCACCAATGTTGTTGAATTTGAATGTTACACTGTTTTCTATGGCTGACCCATCCCACAGGAGGCCGTTGCTTCGGTTCTTGGAATACAAGAGAAGCTATCCCAAGAAATGGCGTTATGGGCAGTTGCATATAGAGAGGAATACAAGTATAACTGTATGTGATCTTACTCTGCGTTAGCATTGCGCTTGTCTTATCTTGTTTCTGCCCATTTAGCTCTTGAGATTTGTCTTTACCGAGGCAACACGACACAAATGTGCGCGAAGATATATTTGTTCAGGATAGTGTACTCAATCCATATATAGGATTGCATCATACCTGCGCTTGGTTGTGCTTGCAGTTGGCTTTCAACACATCGCGAAGACTCAGGAAATGCTTGGCAGGGATTCCCCCATCGTGCTGAAATCTGTCCAGGCCGCCAGAGAAGTGATACGGGTCATGGTAGAACGCTTACGTCCTACAGGATATCTCCGCTATGCACTGGAGGCCAATTTTCTTTACGTCTCATTTGCAGCAGCTTTCCTTATAAATGTAAGCCAGATTACTCCACTATCCTGGCGCACTTGCTGATAGCGTGGTAGTTGCTACGCCCGAAGTTCCTACCTCTCCTCGACGAAACACAACAAAAGGATATAATTCGAGATGTCAGGGGCCTGATTAGTGTGTTGGGCTCCAAAGATGTTGCTTTGGATGGAAGACACACCCCTGCTCTCTATTCTCGGTTTCTTTCATCACTGCTCGCAAAACATACGTCGACGGACGCTGTGAGTAGGCTCGATCCACCTGGTGATTTGGGGGATATGCAGACTTCTAATGATTCATATCATACCGACGAACGTCCTGTGGCATATGCCTCTCATTTTTCTTGGCCTGACGTCGATGTTGGTACTCAGCCGTTCGAGAATGGTGGTGTTTGGACAGAGGCAGGAAATTGCAGCTCTGGCGACATAGATTTAAGCCTTTCTTACTTTGTGAGAACGGTGACGCAAAATTTCCCTTCTGGGATTCAGCAAGAGGATCCAGCTGCCCGTGATCCATGGCAAAGCTGGGATTTCAATGGAGGACAAGTTCAGTGGCCTTCTAGTGGAACGGAGTGGTGGCAGGGTAGGAACGAAATGATATGACCAAGATACCTATTCTAATTATGCTAACTACTTTTTTTATTTACGAGTACTATGTACTATTATATTGTACTGTAAATGTGTTGACTAAGCTAGCAGAATAATGCGCTCTATTAACTGAGCCGGAGTCAAGGCTTCTATGATAACTTGAATTGTCTTCCCGCCGCAGTGCCTAATACTTTTCATGGCTACCGGTGTCGTTTTCCGTTGAGGTAGTCGCGACTTTTGGGGTTCGTGGAGTGTCACTACAGTGATATCGATTCTAGTGCCGTATGTAGCTACGCGCGCAGGCAACTGGATCTCTCGCTTATCCATTTGTCTTCCATGCATGATCAGCTATCTCCTTGCCGTTATGGTATCGAGATGTTACATCAGAATTTAGAACATACAAGATTGTGCCAGTATACGTGCTAGCTGCAGGATATGTTGAGACCATCCAAACACCAGTAAATAACGCGCTCCAAGCAATTGCTGCAAGGCCGCTGGCTTCAACTTTCCAACGGACGGACTCCGACGGAGTCCAGTCTTTTACAGATAATTCTCTTCTCGCATGCACAAATTTCGCCCCACCCGAGCTTCACCTCCCTCGAAACCAGTTCTCTTACCTGACCACACTCTTGACAGTCTGCACACTAGCATTTCTCGTTCCTCTGCCGTGTCTGTCCCCGAACTTACAGGCCTTACCGAATCGGAAGTCGAACTGTTAGACGCAGTAATCCAACGCGCAGGCCATTCGGCGACCACCTTTTTGACCGTGTTCAAAGCCTATAATGATGTGCTAAATGAACGGGGTCTGGATCCACACGAAGTCCTATATTACGGGAAATTATTGAAATTGGGCACGTTGAAGGGCAGAAATTGGGGTGATAAATGGAGTATGGTCAAGAAACAATATAACTATAAAGGTGGTTACTCAGATACTTATGCTCAGGCATATTCCTCGAACCCCTTACCGAAGCACACTCCTGGACGCGTCAAACCCCAGCCTTCACATGATCCGGAAGGGTCATTCACTTTGTATTCTCGCGCAGATGAAAGTGAAGCAGAAATGGATCAAGATACCGCATCAATTTCGCAAGTGAAGTCGCGACAGCCTGCTCACTTTGACGACCTCGAGCTGTTTTCCGGTATACATGATTTTGGCCGCGAACATCCAACGGATCTTACGACTAGACAGGTTCGTGGTCTACCTGATAGTTCTCAACAAGATCGCCGTTGGGAGGCCAAGGTTTCTGATGCAACGGAAGAGTACATCCCTATGACCCCGCCTCCCTACCGTGCTGTTCTACGTGATCCACGTGTCTGCAAGGAAAAATCTTCAACCCGTCCTCTCGCCGTTTCAGCTCAACCGCCCGGAAAGGAGATTGCACGGAAAGCAGTTGCATTAGCGAGGCAGCGAAGAGGGAGTGTCGTAAATGAGCAGGACGCATGGAATAAGATTAAGATGGAGAGGGACGAGAGAGACGCGGATAATTTCCGGTCAGACAGATTACTAGAACGCTGCTGGGATGTATGGAAGCAGGGTTTTCAGTGGATCATAGTGGGCTATTTACTTTCCTTTTGGTCCGAATTATAGCTAACATCATTGCAGACCACTAATCAACAAATTGGCAAAGCTCGAGACAGTTTACTGCTTCGCTTAAGCTTGCAGCGCTGGCATAGACTTACTGTATGTCGAAAGCAACTCCATCGTCGCGTGAAGGATCTCTCAGATGGTCGATGTTTAAGGTGGGCTATGGGCTTATGGAAAGCAAAGCTGAAAGAGAAACACCTGGCGAAATGGCGGGACGAGATGCGTTATAAAATGAAGATCATCAAGGATAAAGTGGCGCTACGGCTGCAAAAGGATGCATGGGCAAAATGGAGACAGTCTTACTTATCACACCTCTCTGGCCAACATTATACAGAACACCTCTTACTTCGGTTTTACTGTCGCTGGAAAGAACGATTATCCAGACGCGACGAACTAGAAAATGCGGCAGAGCTGCAATTTGGAGCACTTGAGCAGCGATGGGTTGGTAGGTGCTGGAATCTATGGAGAAGGGCAAGTGATATGCGAAATGCGGAGCGAGTCCTTCTTGAAAGAGTCAATTTGAGGTTAGTAAGTAGTGCCATGGATATCTGGAGAAAGCACGCGTGAGTTTGGTCCCCTTGCTGGCTGATCTTTATCCCTCAAGTCTTATCTTTCAAGCAAATACCACCACACTGCGACGATATTCCATGCTACCCTTCAAAAGAAAAGTGTGATTAGGTCGTGGAAAGCTTCTAAAGACCGGATAAAGGTTCGAATGTTTCCTCTACTAATCGCTATTTGTCTAATCTTCTACCTAGGTTACGGAACATCGCGCCGCCAAGCATCTCGCTCGCCAAGATGGCTTATTGCTTCGGGCAGTCTGTCGTGTGTGGAAGGCTCGCGAGCGAGGAATTCTCCTCGAACGCGTTAAGGCTGCAAGGCTGATCAAAGAAACCTGGGCTGTTTGGAAACGGCGTCTCCGGCAGCAACATCAGAATGACGGTAGGTATCCAGACGTTTACAAGATCGACGGACTCTTATGTTTGTCGAGTAGATGCCGCGGTGGGGTTCTTCCTTCACTCCAAAACAGGAACAGTGGCATCAGCATTACAACGCTGGCGCCAGAGCTATGCTTCTCATCAAAATGCAAGATCCTTCGCTGCCCAATATTACTCTCAACAAGTTCGTTCCAAGATTGTCTTATCATGGCGAATACAGCTTCGTGAAAAGCTGAAACTGGCAAGGATGGCGAGAGTGGCTTTTCAGTTCCTTGTAAAACGAAGAGCTTGGAAAGCTTGGGGCAACGCACTGAAGGCCAAGGCAAGAGGGCGACATGCGAAGAATATAGAAAAACGGCGACTTGAGAAGTTATTCTACCGTGAGTCTGGTTGATATAGTAACGCGCCGATACTCATCACGCCGCTAGGATGGCTCCATCGCACTCGGCAGGAGAGACAACGAAAAGCAGCTGAGCAAGCAATTTGCGACCGTGCTACAAAGGTATAACAGCATTCTCCCTCGGCCATAAATTTTATTAAACTTCATCAGCGCATCTTAAAACAAGCCTTACGCCTCTGGACAAACCGTGTTATTGAAGTCAAGCTCCGAGAATACGAGGTTGCGCAGCGATATGAGACTTCCGTGAAGGCGTAAGTTCTGATAAGTCGTCGAAGTCTTGCTGCTTACCATGTCTCCAGATTTGCATTAAAGAAATGGAAGAATTTATGTGCTCGTCATGTCGAAGAACTCAGCCTGATGGACAGCTATCAGTTTGTAAAGCGCGAAGGTAAGGGTATCAATCCAAACTATACGACCAGAACCTCGATACTATTCACAGAGAACACTCGTCGTATTTTCCACAAATGGCTCACACGTACACGTACTACTCGTCAGAGACGTGTAAACCTTCAGCAAAAGGAGGATGAGATCAAGTTCTCTATCCTCAGCTCTGCTTGGGACAAATGGAGAAATCGATTTTGCGACGAGAGGCTTCGTCCGATTGTATGTCCTGTCAAATGGAATTGGACGCAATGTAGCTGATTAGCTACTAGGAATACGCTGTCAACGCTCAGACCCAGAGGAACCTGACATTCCGTGCATTTGGACTGTGGCATTCGAAGACGAAGGTATTTACCGCCTTCTCACTATCTCCCAGCTATTGACCTTCTACTCAGTCGTTGCCTGCTATAAGATTTCATGCTACTCACGTAAAATCGAAATATTTCAAAATGTGGCGAAGAGCTATGCCAGGAGCCTTGCAAGCCAAGGAAGCACGCGAGAGACACAAGATAACTGTCCTATGTATGACGCTTTTGTCCTTCAAAAGTTCCGTATTTTGATATTTTGTTGCAGCTAAATTCTTCGACAAGTGGGTACAGACTCTTCGAACAAAAATGGCGCTTAAGGCTGTGGCGTGAGTTGCTGACTTCTTCAATTGCATGATGATCATTAACGCATGCCATCATGCAGTCGCGCAAGGTATCTCCGACTCCCTACCGCTGTTCCTCGGCAAGCTACAACACATCCACGTGGAATACCGACTACTACCGCACCGTTATCTCCTTTTGTATCTTCTCGGGGACCTGTCGAAAGCACGATAGACGATGATACCGGTTGGCCGAGTCGGTCGAGGCCGCGTACAGGTCCGTCGAGCACGCCAGGAAATGTAACCGGTCCCGCTAGAACCCGACGTCCAGAAATTAGTCCTGCTCGTTCAGCTTCTCGACCACGTGCGCGTAGTCCAACCAAGACCCCATTCGGTGGCTATCAGACGAGAAATAGCAGTCCAGCTCGATCTACTACGGGCAGACCGCCGAGCTCGAGTGGTCTAGGAGAAGGTGGAAGGAGTAGGCTTTGGCTTGAGCTTCGGGAAGTCCAGAGGAGATCACGGCCTTCGTCTCAACGGTCCGAAGAACCTCCATGAACAATGACCTAATTTGCCGCATTACGCGTCTGTACTCCCAGTTGTACGTTTGTATCTGAAAAATGTTGTTGGATCATTTAGAAGGTTTCCTTGTACGTTCGCTCTTACTCGATATTTAGGAATTGCGATAGTATTGCCATCCTACCCAGTTTGCGATGACGAAATAGGCCCCCGTAGGTATAATGAGGATTACGAAGTATTTATAATGTGTATCATCGGCGAGAACATCTAAAAGCTGAGCAGAGTTGAGTACATCGTGCAAGTAAAGGAACTCCAGGACGCACATAAATACCAGATCTTGGCATAAACGCGCTGAAGAACATGGCATAGCTCGCGACCAGGAAGAAAAGACACGAAGCGCCAATGATGAGCTGGCCTGAGACGAACATTGCTACATAAATATTCGGGCAAGAACCTGAGAAAAAGGGCAGAGTCCCGAAATCGAAATCTAGAATGTTGGTTGCCTTCACGACATAAAAAGACGTGTCCTGCCGTTTGTGATAGCCTTATTTTATTTATTTGAAAGCCATCATTTCAGTTCTTGCTCTTAACTATCATGAGCTCTCATCTCGATGACACCTTGGTTCCGCAAGAAAACAACAATGTAGGGTCTGTGCCTGTTTCCCCTGGAAGACCATGGTGAAAGGTGTCTGACATGCAAAACTACTCAGAATGGAATCGGACGACGTGCACAATGATCGCTCTGTCTCTCCAGCTCTACCAGAGTTACCTCTACCAGAGTTACCTGCACCGGATCTCGACCTGTCTTCGATTCTCGGCTCACCGAACGCCGAGTAAGTCTCTTGCTACAACCCGCCCCCCCAAACCATGATCTGCACCGAAACGCCGCGAATCAATTAACTGTTCTGCAGAGTTGACAAAGTCAACAAGCGTGCCTCTAATGTGCTGAAACTGTCGCAGGAAAATGAGAAACTCAAACAACAGCTCAAAGCTATGACTGATAGGTTGGAGGCAGCAGAGCGGAGACGAGAGGAGCTTGCAAGGAAGGAACAACAGAGAGCGGGGACGCTTACATCTTGAAGCAGCTATCGTTTTAAAATCACATCTGTACCGTACGGATAGCGATATCGAATCGATCGAGGTCGCACCTCTTGCAATGTGACATGTATCCAAATTGCATCTCACCAAACATTTCTATCTATAGATCACGTCTATAGGACTATATACAAGACCCGTCCGGCTTGATCAAGTACTCCCATCTACAAATCCCCTTGTCTGATCATTATCTCTTTGAATAAATGGCTAGCCGTAGGCCTTCTGAGCGACGTCCATCCGACCGTAGAGGGTCAGGCATGTCTTCTCGTCGCCCATCTATCGATCCATGGAGACTCGTACCGATGGACAAGTTCAGTCCAACCTTCATTCGCTATCTCTTCACCACTGACACATTCTACCTCAGGGTAAGCCATGTCGGCGGGTCTGACGACTTCAACGTCGTCTTTATTGGTGCTGGAAACATTATGTTTGGTAACTTGCTCGCTCACTCTCCTCCTTCTCGTCTCATCGAAGAATTTTCACATAGGTTCGGACGAGGGTCCCTGGAATCACTCTTTCCGTTTCGAGCAGTAAGTTTGTAGATAGCAGGATCATTACTCCACTCTGACGTGTGATCTTGTATAAAGCAAACTTGGTCGACGTCTCAAAGTAGTGGCGCTCATTGATCCGGCCATCGACCGTGCAACAGCCGTTCTTCAAAAGAAATGCGACTCATTCGTCATCTCTGCCTATCAGGATACCCGTGTCTTCAAAACTTTAGAGGATTTCGTGAAGAACATGTCTCCCAAGGATAGACCTCGTGCCGTAATTGTCGGAAGCCCACCTATGTTCCGAGGTGCTCTTAGCCCAGGACGCGACATCGAGATGCAAATCTTGAAATATTTCCCTGGAGTTGCGATGTTTATAGAAAAACCCATTGCTACAGGCCCCGCACATGAGATCAACGAAGCATTTGCAATTGCCAAGACAATCAGCGACTCAAAGACTGTATGTTCAGTTGGGCGAGTCTTTCATTCCAGTAGATTCTCCATCTAGGTGTTTACTTGATAACAGATATATGCTCCGATACCTGAAAGCTGTTCAGATGATGAAACAGATCATCGAGGAAAATAACCTCACTGTCATGGCTACCATTGCACGTTACGCCTGTGCGTATCAGGCTATTGCCAAGCCGGACTGGTGGGACAAGTCTCGAAGGTTGGTGAGCTTTACTTTTGCAGCATATCTTAATTCCAAAACGTCGTTCGATCAGTGCAGGTCCTATTGTTGAACAAGGAACACATTTTTGTGACCTTTCTCGCTATTTCGGTGGAGAAGTTGATGTCTCCACTGTCCAGGCACACTCCCTGGAGTGGGACGAAAATGCTGGCCATCTTTCCAAGATGTCCATTGACGAGAGCAAAATTGCTCCCGAGAACAGAATACCCCGGATAACTGCTGCTACATGGTGCGTTTCCAATGAATGACGCTTTCTTAAAACTTACTTCTTGACCATGACGTCAGGAAGTACGATAGTGGGGCGGTCGGATCTTTTACGCATGTCGTAGCCCTTCAAGGAACTAATTATAGCTGCGAGCTGGAGGTCTATGCCGATGGCTATTCTTTGAAGTGCTGCTGTTACTTTTTCAATCTACTTTTTTCCTTCTGATGATGGGTCCTAGGTTGGTCAACCCATATGTGCAACCAGTCCTCTACATCCGCAAGCCAGGAGACGACAATGAGCAAGCCATTAGGTTCCCTGACGACGATCCTTTCTTCTCTGAAGTCTCCAACTTGATCGATGTCATAGAGGACATCGAGGAAGATCCCGATGCAGCTCAGATATTAAGCACCTACGAAGGTCAGGTGTTACCTGTAGAACTTGGAAACTATGCTGACGGTGTGAAATGCAGACGCCGTCAGAACCTATGAGCTTACTTGGGCGATTCGCGAGGCCAGCGAGCGCTCTCGTGCAGCCAAACTTCGCGCAAGCGCTGAAGCTGCAAAGGCGCAAAAGACTGAAACAGCCTAATCACTGGCACCCCTCGAATATAGATGCATGTTGAATTGTTCTGAACAGTGTTTTCTAGTGTACAATGAAAGCTGTACTGTAAAATGGAGTTACAATAGAGTCCATCGCTCGTCGTCGTATCGTTATATCTCTGACCGTGCTTTCTTCGGCTGTTCAACTTCAGGAGCGGTTTCAAGTTCTGAAGCGACACGTTTCTCTATCAATGTCTTACGGTCCAGTTTTGCCTTTTCTTGCTTTGCTTGCTTGTCCCATTCCTCTTGAAGATGCGCTTTGAGTGCAGGCATATTCTTCATTCCTGATCCACAGTGCCAGCATGCCAAATCTTCCTTGAGAGTTCGTTCGTATGTCTTTGCGTCAAGTTTTGACATCTGTAACAGAGCATGTATAGTAAGGTTCTCCGTCAAACAGAAAGAGATAAGATTCCAGAGCCCGAAAAAAAAAACACCTACGCTGGCAAAATACGATAGCTCAGCATCAAACCACGACAAAACTTTGTCTATATCAAGGAAGAACCCTGTTTTTGGATGAAATGAATTGTAGTGTTTTTTGTGTTTCATGCTTGGTGAGCATAAATCACTAGAGAGGACATGCAGGTGCAGGTGCCTATGGTCCTCTAAGCGAAGTGTTATGAACTGTTGTGTGTAGAACCTACTCCATGGAAGGCGCGCCGTGAAACCCAGTCCATATTTCCCATTTGAACCCATATCGATTCATCATCTCTGCTTCGATCTCTTTTGCCACCATCCTTGCGTCATCTCGGAGGGCAGTTAACAGCTCTCTAG
Organism: Tricholoma sp. MG99; assembly: GCA_003521275.1. NCBI lineage: Eukaryota > Fungi > Basidiomycota > Agaricomycetes > Agaricales > Tricholomataceae > Tricholoma > Tricholoma sp. MG99. Next base: position 23,187 of record QOVE01015554.1, read on the forward strand.
CGTGCGCCTTGTCAGTACCGAGGAAAGATTTCAAGTTGCTCAGGTCGGACACAGCCTTAGGAGTGTTGTACGGTTCGATGTCAATCCGAGGGAGGACGAGGAAATGGAATATTGATTTTGGGAAAGCATCGTAAAGTGTAATGGACGTAGCGGTATGGCTGAAAAGTATCGAGCTTGGCAGCGCTGTCGGACCCTTCTGAGCATATTTTCGTAGAATGGTCAGACTGGGCACTGGCATGAAGTTTGTGACCTGACGCGTGACATATCGTGTCCGTGACAAACGCGCTCTTTCAAGTTCTACGACCCTCAATATGTACAAGGGAACAGAGAGGAAACCGTTCTCTCTCAACGACAAGGACGGCCTGCAAGTTACAAACCACGGAGCTCTTAAATATCCCTGGAGGCTCAACTTGTCAGTCCAATACACCTTTTTATGATCAACTAACATCATATCTTTTGCAGCTACGACAAACCACCGTTGTTCGACGTTACTCTTGAAGAATTTGAGATATGCGCTTTAGACCGTCTGCGTATTCTGGCAGAAATAGAAACTTCTTTGGCACGGAATAGGTCATGGGACGAACTCAAGTCGGTGACAGTTGCACAATATGACAAGTACCTCCCCATGCACTCGTCGACTGCATTATCAGTAGACAAAGAATCGGAACGTAGGAAAGATCACCTGGGTCATTATGTCTTGAGGCTTGCATTCTGTCGTTCGTACGTCTACTTTTAGTGTATGCTCAGTCGCGTATATTGACTACTATGCTAGCGAGGATTTGCGGCGTCGTTTCGTCAAGGCAGAAATGACGTTGTTTAGAATTCGATACGAAACTGACATAACTTCTGACCGCGAGGATTTTTTAAACTCCAGAGACTTCAATTGGATACCAGTGCGTCATGTCTCCCAACTAGATGTCCGTTATTCATGTCATGGTCTAATTCAGGTAGATCAGGCTGAAAAGCAGAAGCATCGACCGGAACTGCTTGCATGTTATCCGGGATCTAAGGTAGACCTTGAAAAATTTGAATCTGAGAAGTTCTACAAGGTACGAAGAACAGTGTCAAATAACGCACGCAACCACGTTCATTTAGGTGAAATGGACACGGGTTCCCGATCTTGTTGAGAAACGGAGGGTTTTCCTCAAAAATGGTTGGGCTTATGTTCCGGGAAGAGAACAATCAAGTATCGTCTTCCAAGAGTTTCAGGTTCAGCTGGAAAAAGCTCTCGAGGTATGCATCTCTAGGTGTACTAAGTCTATGGAATTTTTATGAGAGCTTTAAAAGATAACCGCCAGATCGCTACCTCGACTGGATGAAGACACACGACTCGTTCCTATTCTTGACAATCTGTCCCAGGGCTTTCTTGCAGGTGTTCCTTCAGATTGGAATGGTTCTGCAGGCGAGGCTTCAGGCGATGAAATAAAGGCAGAAATGGTGGACGACCTTGCCAAAAAACACTTCCCGATGTGCATGCGGAGCTTGCATGAATCTCTTCGCCGAGATCACCATCTCAAGCATTATGGACGACTGCAGTATGGACTATTCTTAAAGGTGCTCATCCCAAGTTGACGGCGATCGGGGTATTTTCTTATATATATCTGGCATACGGCAGGTCCTCGGTTTATCGATCGATGAAGCTATCGCCTTTTGGCGAAAATCTTTCAGCATAATGGCGGATGATAAATTCAACAAAGAGTACAAGTATAATATTCGGCATTCGTATGGGTTGGAGGGTAAACGTGCGAACTATGCGGCTAAAAGGTGAGCAGGTATTAGGACGAACGATGCATTAGATGACAACGTATGACACGCATGGCAGCTGCCAACAGATTCTTTCACCTGGACCGTTGGATCATGGTTGTCCGTACAGACATTATTCGCCGGAGAATCTACAGATCGCACTTCTGTCAGCATACTCATCAAAGGGCCTGACGTCGGCTGATTTGCCCGAGATCATGGCAACAGTCAAGGCTGGCCACTTCCATGTTGCATGTACCCGCGTTTTTGAGATGACACATGGGAATTTTGGAGTCAAGAAAGGGGAAGGAGTAGGAGGTGGAGAAAGTATCACGCACCCGAATCAATATGCGGCAAAAAGCATGGAACTGTACAAGGTAAAAGAGGAAAGCGGGGACTCTATGATGATTGAATGATGTACGGGCTGATATCCTTTATGTATATGTATACTCTATGTTATAGTACAAGTATGCCCGCACACGACCTCAGGCTAGAGCGGCATTTCACGTGACGCAACCAGGACTCCTCTTCCTCTTGTCGTCTTCCCGTTGACTAACACTGATAATGAGCCAACGCAAATCTTCTGCAAAGGCCAGCGAGGATAAATCTTCTTCAGACGCTCTCCATCAGTACATGGACACAGATGGCCATTTTTCCCTCGTCAGGTACGCTACTCATTATAGCACTGCTGTATTGTTCATATGATACTTACTATTCAATCTCTAGAAATTTCCGTCTTGCAGACCTTGTGACGATTATGAATGGTGTATGCGGATCCTTTTCCATGTTCTCTTCGGCTCGTTACCTGGTAACCAATGATTTGGATTATCTGTGGTTCGCCCTTGCACTTCCACTTGCTGGGCTCATGTTCGATTTCTTTGATGGGAAAGTGGCTAGGTGGAGAAAATCTAGCAGCATGTTAGGCCAAGAGTTGGATAGTTTGGCTGATCTGGTGTGCAGCAACCCGCACTTTTGCTATCCAGTGTCGTATGCTGACCTCTGGTAGATATCATTTGGTGTTGCTCCCTCCCTTCTAGCGTTTGTTGTGGGGTTGAGAACTTATCTTGATACGGTGATTTTAACGGGATTTATTTGCTGCGGCCTTGCTCGGCTTGCTCGCTTCAACGCCACAGTTGCCCTTGTCCCGAAGGATGAAGCTGGCAAGGCGAAATACTTTGAAGGACTACCGATTCCTTCTTCACTTGCTCTCGTTGGAGTCTTGTCTTACTGGACCAAAAAGGGTTGGATTGAGGGCCAAGATGGTATTCCATTGGGCACTATGATATTATGGGGTAAAGAAGGCGGACGAGGAGAGCTGCATGTAGTAAGTATAGTATTCGGGTTATGGGCGGCGGCGATGGTCAGCAAGACATTGAGAGTTCCAAAGATCTAAGGACTTGTAGCATGCATCATTCGTGATACCCTCCTCATACAACCACAAATGCTGTCGCGTATTACGTAAAAAGCCAAGAAGCGCGTCCATGACTCTGCCCTTGAATTGACTCTTTGATATTTATTCTCACATGGTATCCTCTAACGATGTTCAGCGACTGTTTCTTCAAGCTATATTCTCGAGAGGTATTCTCTCAGAGAACTTAACCCAAGCTCTTTGGAAAAGATGTATTGCTGTAGTGAAAGGTAACAGCTTCCAACCTCCATTGAAGGTCCCACATGTCTTTGACGCGTCAATAGCCGCGGACGATAGCGTAGAACTCACGCAGCCAGTGAACAAAGCCGATTGGGACGCGTTTGTCGTCAAAATCAACAAGTCGCTGGACAGTCTAGACCTCGAATTCAGACATCTCCTTGACGAGAGCTCGGGCAAGGAAATGTATGCGGTGGTGGGTATCGATATTTCTTGTATGCTATGAAGTCTGTTCTTCTGCAAAGCCTCTAGGTCAATCGGAAAGGCGACGAAATAGCGCAGATAGCCACTGATTATACTCCGGGGGAAATTGCGTATTTTAAAGCGATTGTAAGATTTTTGGGCATTACTGCATCCCTTGCATTGACGACATTACGAATAGATCGAACAAATCATGACTGCCCCGCAAGAATCATTCTCCGTTTCGTCCCTTGCGGCACTGCGAGAAGTCAGTGCCGTCAAGCCCAAGTTAAACATGAGCAAGTCCCAAGCCGAAACTATTTTAGGCAGCTTTGTGGCAAAGGGGTGGTTGCTCAAGAGCAAGTATGTCATTCCAATCTATGCTGCGTTCTGTGATTATTCATTCTCTTTTGAATACAGACGAGGCAGATATTCACTCTCAACACGCTCCCTGCTTGAGCTTCAACCATACCTTAAAACGACTTATCTAGAAGAAGTTCTGGAATGCACCATCTGTCTAGAGGTTGGGATTATACCTCATATTGTCTTCACCGTTTGACACCTGTATTTGCAGATTGTCACTCGAGGAAGTGCCTGCCTTACGAAAAATTGCAAGACAAGGATGCATCACCACTGTTGTGCCGGTTTTCGAAAACGTAACACTGCATGTCCGTCATGCAGTCAAAATTGGCCAAAAAATGATCTCCTGATTCCCGTCGGGGAAGGTGCTGCCAGAGATGGCGATGATAGAAGACGCCAAACTAGGATCAGAAGTGCTGAGGCTAGCGAGGACGACGAACCTTCAGAAGAAGACGAGCCTGCAGTTGGTCAATCCCAGCGAAAAAGTCAAAGGGCCAGAAAGGGAAAGGCACCAGTCAATGAAAGCATGGCCATGGATGAAGATGAGGAGGATCGAGTCACTCCAGAGGCATCTCAAAGAAGACGGCGCAGTTCTAGGAAATAGCGTGATCGTCACGTTGTCTGTAAAGTGCGTACTGTATGTATGGAGCAAGTCTATTACAACTCTTCTACGGTTTTGATGTTGGACCTCCGATCTGTGAACGAATGAAGGACCCGGACATCTTCCCCTCGTTGATGCCCAGGATCAGCAAAACCAAATCTGTCTTTACCCCAGACTTGTTTTCGTCTCCTGTCTCTGCGCCCCTCTCCAAACTCATCATTCCATTTTCTAAGCTCAGCGAGACTCCCAAGCGCCTCTGATGAGGAAGGCGTGATCTCTTTTAACGCCTTGGTGAAGTTTTGAAGCTGAAGGATGCGGGTTCGTGATGGTTCATTAGAAGGTGATGCAGAGGACAGGGAATGAGACTCGGATGGCGTTGGAGATGCATGGGGAGCATCCGTTTGTAACATGGAGGCTGGCGGCGGAGCATTCTGCACGACCACGGTAGACCAAGGAAGCAAGACGTGTTGTTTGATGGCGTCCAATGCTGCTGATACGCAAAGATCTGTCGCAAGAATGTTAGAAATTACAGCTGGAAAAAAAGCTCCCAGACTGACGCTTGAGGTCTGAACCAGAGAAACTTTCAGTCTTCTTTGCCAAAGCTTGGACATTCACATCGTCTCCCAGCGTTTCATCTCGAAGAAGGATTTTCAAGATTTCTGCAAGTAGTTAGTTGATTCTCCCATCAAAATAAATGGGAACGAACCCTCGCGCTCCCTTTCACCAGGCAGATCAACTAATAGTCGACGAGGCAGACGACGGAGGACGGCATCATCCAAATCAAAAGGCCTGTTCGTAGCTCCTATGACAATCACCCTGTCCTCCTTCGATGATTTGAGGCCGTCCATTTCCTGCATAAACTCGGTGATGACCCCTCGATGAGCAAAGCCGCCTCCAACTTCCCGCGCAGGCATGCGGGCACCAAATAGAGCATCTATCTCGTCAAGAAAGACTACACAAGGTGACAGTCTCCGCGCAAGCGAGAAAACAGCCTTGACCAGTTTCTCCCCTTCGCCAACATACTGAGCCGAGCATGAATATCAAGTCATATACATAAATTACACACGCACCATATCCATGACATCGGAAGGAGATATGGCTATCATCCGACAGCCTGCCTCCTTAGCAAGAGCACGAACAACCAGTGTCTTCCCGGTCCCTGGAGGTCCAAACAGAAGGCAGCCTGTCATACCATGTTGTTTGAGAATGCCTTGCTGGAATGCTTGAGGGTGAAGGAGAGGTAAAGAGACAATCGTCCGAACAGAATCGATAGTATGAGGTGGAAGATGCACCTGGTCAAAGGACGTTGGCATCGAAGCTATGTTACATTTGGGTCTTCAAAAAAAAATTAAACAATCGTACTATCAGACGTACCGGAATCGATGATACACGACAATAGCCTTTGTTCGTGCGCTTCAAGGTCACTGTCATGTTTGATTTTTTCTATCAGCTCATCAGGTTTCGCCTGTTGTTCCTCCTCATTACCATCCTCGTTTTCATTTTGGTCCCGAGTTGTGGTATTTGGTGAAGATGCTTCTCTCAGCCAAGATTTCCGCAAGTCCTTGAACGACCAATGGGTAGCCCAAGCTTTGTGTACAGCAGACCAGAGCACCTCGGTGGAATTCAGAGTGGCTTTTTCCAAGTTGGAGCCAACAGACAGTGTGTTCCCGATGGCACGATCAGCTATCCGGCGTACATTGGCCCACACTTCAACCTTGTTTCCCCAGTCCTCCCACATCCTTTGATAAACGCTCTGCGGCGCGTTAACATCATCCGAAGTGTCTGTTGCACTAGAGGGTTCATCATGGCTATCCGCTGCACTCTGGTTCTCTAGGGTACCACCTGCCGCCCCGACTCCCATCCGCATCGTAAGTTCGTTGATCTCCCTTCTTCGGGCAACCCGAGCATCACGCTCCCTGGCTGTGGAACGTACACTAGGCACCAGAATGGAAGACCTGAAAAAGGAAGTGTCGGAGTCTCGAGCACGACCATTAGATGAACCAGACGTTCCCGTGTTGAACATGGGAGCGAAAGCCGGCATCCCATTGGATCCTCCAATGAAGATAATTTCGGGTTTCTCTTCCGAGGTTTCTCCTTCACGAGCCGTAGAAAGCTTTGGGAATTCGTCATGCAACAAAGCATCACCTTTTTCCCATTTCCTCAGCCTATCTCGAAGCCGTTTTTCTCTGGCTTTTTCGGAAACGTCACCTTCGCCCCAGTCAGATCTACCAGCTTTGGATTCAGCANNACCTGGGGGGTAGAAGAATTACGACTCATGAGCAAGCCAGCTAGACCACTATTATTAGGATGGCCATTTGACGTTGGAGGTGTGAGAGGAGGTGTTATTCCAAAAATAATGGTCATAGGATTGATTACAGGCGAGGATGGTCTTGATATTGGTCCCCGACGACGCTCTCGAACAGCAGAGAGAAGAGGTGGATACCACGCGGATGACGAGGGTGCAAGGGTTGGAAAATCCCGAATATATATAATTCTTGGTCTACCTTTGGCTGGCTGTATAGACGCGTCCGATAGTAGAGCTTTTGAAGGTGTATTGACTAAGGTATCAAAGAACACCTTGACCTTGCTTGGAGGTGAATTTCGTCGAGGCGAAGAAGCAATGATTGCACGACCTTGCACCACGGAAGGCGTCATCACCGTCAAAGTCATTTGCCGAGGTTGTGAGAAGAACGGAGACGTATCTTGTTCATCATCCTCGTCCATCGTGGGAGCACGAGAGTTTGTGGGTGGCGGTGGAGGTGACGGAGAGAAGTGCAAAGGATTTCGAGAAAGTGCGAGACTATTCGCAGCTTTAGATACATGATCAGTACTGCTTCACACTGAAAGAAAGATGGACCAAAAAATCACCTGGGCCAAAGTGTCCCCATTCCCCGGCGGCGAGGTGGACGGAATCTAATACCAGCACTTCAGCTCCCGATCGACGAGCCAGCTCTCGAACTGTAGCATCAATAACATAATCTCCCCCTTCTATTGGACAATAAAGGGTAAGGGTAGGTTCTGTGGGTGGGCCCAGGGGTGATGCATAGGTAGCCCGGTGCTGAGTTTGTGGGTGCAGGGTAATGAGTAGATTATTCAGAGCATCATCAAAGATTTCTGGAGGAGGCAAGGAAGAGAGGTGGTCGTCATCGAATTCCAGAGGCTCTTCTGCGGGAGTCCAAAGAATGTCAAGTCCATCCGGTAATTGAACAGGGTCGAGATCCTTATTCGTATTCATGGCCACCCTTGTTCGCCGTTGCTTGGGCTTCTCGGAACCTTCTGCTGGGGGGTCAGAGACCTCTGCACCTGGTTCGTCATCAGGGAGTTCCGGAGAAGGACTTATTGATTCTTCAGCTTGAGTGGTAGCAGATGGAGTTGTCACAGACGAAGAAAGTCGTTTTCCGCGGGTGATGATGCGGGATGACTCCTTGCGACGAGGGGGCAGATTGGGGGACGAAGAAGAGAGCAGAAGTCGTGAACGGGGTCTAGCTAGGATGGGCAGAAGAGACCTGGACCTACGAAAGAAAGCTTGGGATCGCATCACAGAGTCCACCGTGAATGGCAAATTAAAAGATTTATAAAATAATCCGTAAATACTAATCCTCACGTGTTCTGTCCATTACAAGACTTATCGACGTATCCTAAGTAACCAGTTTCTCACTTCTCCTCCTTTCTCATCATCATTTCTTGTCTTTCCGCGAGGTCTACCCCAACTAGAATCTTCGATGCCTTCCACAGCTGTACCACGTTGATCACATTCTTCAATACGCAAACCCCACCACTCAAACATGCCATTGCCTGTGCATAGGTCAACCCCGGAAACACAGGTAGTCCGATAGGAGTGGTGAACCACTTCATCAAATATAACGACAAGTAAAACGCCTCATTCCCAGCGCATACCAGGAAAAGTGTCCGCTGAAAGTCGGTATATGCTGAGTCCCAGGCAATAAATTCAGTGAGAAATACTCACCGAGTCGTTGTAATACAGCCAGAGTATACGGCTCACATCACTCGTGACGAGCTTGTGGCTTCTGGCGCCTGTGACCAGCGAGCTAGAATCTGAAGTGAGCATGTTTTCTTGCGTAGCATTTCACTCGAATATACCTATACATATGCATGTAATGACTGCTGAAATCCAGTGTAATGAGGAATTGAAACAGCAGGGCGTAGCTTGGATAGGCCGAAGAAAGGTAGCACAGTAAGCAAGATGTTGTGCATCTGCGCGAGGCATAAGCAATGGACTCCTGAAATGTTCTGTATTTCAAATAGAGTACGAACCGATCAGTGACCATGTCTAAAACCGCTCCAAATTTCGAGGTTTGCCCAAGTGCACGCGCAGCTTGACCGTCGACTGCGTCCAGGAGACACGAAATCACATAAGCGATTGTGCAGTACTTGGGATGATAGCTCATATAATGTAATGAAAGGCCGGCCAGTATTATGCGCGTATATCCTAGCGACAGCTTTGTGAATGAGTATAACAGGGTGGAAATGCACGACGTCGTACCTATCAGATTGGGTACGAAGAGGAACACATTTTCAGAGTAGGTCTGTGCTGTGGCTAGGTCAACTGCCACTTTGGCATCAACGACCTCGATGGCTTGACCTCGACGCCGGCGCTGAGAGCGGGAAGTTGAGTTGGACATGCTGTATCAGTGCAGAAGGAGCAGCTGCAAGCGTGTGCACAGCGACGGAATCTTAGTCCTTGGTAGTGTGCTATACAGTAAGCTATTTACAACTTTTCACAACGTAATGCTGATGACATCAGTTGTGCCATAAGGCACGATTCCCGTCATTAACTAGCAACTATATAGATTATATTACAAGTACTTCAGTTCCCATTAGCTCTTCTTTGTCCCGAAAACTACTCCTAGCACAATCGCAAGCACAGCGGCTATGACCAGGAATATGAAAAAACATATCCAACGCCCCCTTCGGTACGAGCGTGCTGTACACAGTCATTAGTAAAGCCCAGTATCACAGATAATTATGCTGACCATGTACCACCGCTTTCCCTATGTGCTGGACACTGGCAGGTGGAGGGTTAGATATCCTTGCAAATCCAAAGCACAGATACGAAAGCATACGCTTTACCAGCATCCGCCTCCACATCTTTTGCAGTATTTTCGACGTTGTCAATCGTCTCTTCCTGTTGGTCAACTAGAGTTCCCATCTTCGCAAACCGTGAGGTAAGATTCTACATCACAATGTTCATATCACCTACGTCAATGAAAAGCTGAGCAAGTTCTGCTAGCGTTTGTTCCATTTTCTTTAGGTCCTGCTGTCTTTCTTGTACTTCTCGGTAGGCAGACCGCGACTCTCCGTAACGAGATGAAGTTGTAAGCTGCCAAGATCCATCAGTTAAACATATAACGACTCTTATGAAGCACGAATTACGCACTGCTTCGGCGAAGATTTGTTGCCCTCCACCATCGACGACGGCGGCCACTTCCTCAGCAGTCGCGTCAGGTTTAACTGACCATCATGAGACCCAGATCATGAACACAGTCTTGCTCAGTAATACCTATTTTTAATTGCCTCTCTACTCGCCCTCTTGACTTGAGACGGTGTTCCTGCTCGACTCTTTGATAGTTTTGAATGGCTTCGATGAATTTCGTGCGGACGAGAGCTGCCTGCAGGATCGTGTTCAAATGCTTCAATATTGACAATCATATCATTTATTAACACACCGTGTTTCTTCGCATCTGGGCATCTACAGCCATGGGCTCACGCTCCAGCGCCTTAATTCTGTCTTTAGTGTTGCTAATGATGTTGCGCGTTTCTGCCGTTAGTTCATCCAGCCTTGCAGCATCCTGGTTTCTTTCTGATTCCATTACATTCAAAGTGCGTCCATGAAGCGCGGAGATGCTTGCGACGTTGATGTTGATTTCCTCAATGCTACTTTGAATGGAAGTGACCTGGGTAAACTAGTCAGTTCAATGGTTACTTCCACTACTAATGTTTCTAACCTCAGCCAAGAAATTAGGACCATTTCCATTTGCTCGTTCGTGTATAGTGGGTGGGAGATTTGACATTTCATGTGCCTGCGGTTGAGCCGCGGCATGCTGTCGCTGAGCCTTGAGAATTGTCAGTACTACTCCAGTTGCATGGAAAAACACTGACCCTATTAGCTGCCAATCTATCTCTGGTGGACATGGCTACTCAGTGGTGTAGTGTCAATCAGACCCAGTATGGCATGACTTTGGCAAGGGGTCGAGCTGACCTGAACCGGGTGCAACGGGCACGGCAAAGATAGATTTTGATTACATGATCACTGTTCGGATACTCTGCGCATCTTGTCTTATCTTATCTGTCGGCTTCGAGTCATAGCTAAAATTTGGCCAAAATTTCATAAAAGGTTTTTTACCCTAAGCCCACGTATCTTGTGCCCTAGGATGTGTGGTATTCTAGCTGTTCACGGTCTTGAAAAGCCTTCCAACGATAGAGCTCGCTTTATCGCTCTCTCCAAACGTCTTCGTCATCGCGGTCCAGATTGGTCTGGATGTTTTGTAGGTCAGGACTGTATCCTCGTCCACGAACGGCTTGCCATTGTTGGTGTTGGTAAGAACCTCCGTCATCACCTGTTCTTTTTTTCCAAATTTTACCAGATACTGGCGCTCAACCTTTGACGAGTGACGATGGGAAGATCACCCTAGCTGTGAATGGCGAGATTTATAATCATGTCGCACTGCGTGCAAGTCTTGGGCCCGATGTGAAGTTCAAAACTCATTCAGATTGCGAAGTTATCATCCCGTTGGTATGTTTAATGCGGATCTGCTAATCGATATACAAACTCCCGATATTATTTTAGTATAGAAAACATGGCACTGACCTGTGTAGCCTCCTTGATGGAATGTTCTCTTTTGTACTTCTGGACGAATCTGTTTCCCCTTCCAGGATCATTGCTGCACGAGATCCAATCGGGGTAACTACGTTGTACCAAGGCTGGAGCTCAGAACGCCCTGGAGCTGTCTTTTTCGCGTCTGAGCTCAAAGCTCTAGTGAATGACTGCGACACAATTGTGTCATTTCCTCCAGGTCACATCTATGATAGCCGCGACAGGTCCACGACTCGGTACTACCAGCCAAAATGGTGGGATGGTGATAGCGAAGGGCCCGATGCCGTCATTCCTACCAAGTCTGCAGATCTCACTTTAATTCGCGAGACACTAGAAGCTGCGGTACGCAAACGATTGATGTCAGAAGTGCCATATGGCGTTCTTCTTAGCGGAGGCCTCGACAGTAGCTTAATTGCCGCTATCGCTTCAAGAGAAACTGAAAAGGTAGCCCAAGCACAATATGAACTTCGACGAAAGAAACATTTGGAGGCTTCAAGTGGCCTATCTACTCCAAACAGCGTCAATGCATTACATGAGCAAGGCAGGTCGACCTTTTGGCCAGGCTTGCAATTGCTCATGTTCCTGTTAAGCTACCCTCGCCGCTTGGCCACAGCTACACTCATTTTCTATAGGTCTGGAAAATTCGCCAGATCTATTGGCGGCCAGGAAGGCAGCACACTTCCTTGGAACTGTGCATCATGAATACGTATTCACAGTCCAAGAAGGGTTGGATGCGATTCCAGAGGTGATATACCATTTGGAAACTTATGATGTTACCACTGTTCGTGCCAGCACTCCGATGTATCTTCTTAGTCGAAAAATCAAGGCTATGGGAGTGAAAATGGTGCTCAGTGGCGAAGGAAGTGATGAGTTGCTTGGAGGTAATTGATGAATCTGTGGACCCAGGATATCGACCTGAATTCTTTCAAGGGTACCTATACTTTCACGCTGCGCCTGACAGTAAATCATTCCATCAAGAGTGTGTCAGACGCGTCAAAAACCTGCATACTTCTGATTGTCTTCGCGCTAATAAGTCTGTCATAATTCTCTATGATATGGGACCGTTGTCTGATATTCTGATGCTCAGATCAACCATGGCTTGGGGTCTTGAAGCCCGTGTACCTTTCCTCGACAAGGCGTTTTTAGATGTTGCAATGACTATTGATGCAAAGGAAAAGATGTTTCAAAAAGGTGCCACGCAGGAAACGGATGAGGATGGTTGTCCCAAAATGGAAAAGGTATGAAAGGGTACTCGTATCCAATATCCGCATACTGATCACCTTGTGGTAGTATATCCTTCGGAAGGCCTTTGACTGTTCACCAGAGGGGAAGGTGGGAGTCCACATATGAAAGTCCTGAGCCCGATCTAATCACCCAGTAAAGCCATATCTGCCCCGGTCCATCCTTTGGAGACAAAAGGAACAGTTCTCTGATGGTGTGGGATACTCATGGATCGATGGGTACGACAATCTTTTATCAATCCATCCTTCTCCTAAACGCCATTTGTAGGATGAAAGAACACGCAGCTACAGTAGTTTCTGACGACGCATTCGCCAGACGGGCTGAACGATGGCCCGAGGAGACTCCTGACACCAAGGAGGCGTACTTCATTAGAGACATCTTCGATAGTAAGCATTCATCTATCTTTAAGCTGATACTTAACTGGACTGGACATTGGCTTCCCTAGGTCTGTATCCTTCCGAGACTGCTGCAAAAACCGCTGTTCGGTACGTCTTTCTCCATATCTAATACAGCTGCATATTCACGAATCAACACTAGCTGGATACCTCGAGGTGACTGGGGTTGTGCATCAGATCCCAGTGGCCGAAGCGTCACCATTCATAACGCGGCATACAACGCTGATTAAAAATCCAGGAAGTCGTGGTAATACATCTGCAATCCAATACGCCAAGTATATGAATGAGAAAAATGAGGGATATAGATGCTCATATGCAACAAGTTGTGTGTAATGAAAGTATGAAAACGAGAGTGGTATAAACAACAATTGCTATAAAGACACAGCAGATAAGACGTGGTAGCATCAGTGAAAGACGATGAAAAAATAATAATGAAGGTAATATTGTAGTGGATATATGGTCGGTCGGTTTGCGACTTCATGAATTGTTCAGAGTTGGGTCATTTGCAAGCATTTGCCGGTATAATCCTACCCCCGAGTCTTCAGAGGGAGCAGGAGATGCGAGCGTTTTCGCGGGTACGGTCACTTTTGTGGCTCCGCTGGTTTGCGACGTGTTTCGAGTGCGTTTCGAAGCATGAAATTGTGGTCGGGTACTAGTGTCCCATGCTGGCCGCGTTACGGTCGCCTTCGCATAATTAGGAGTCTCGTCTATATGAGGCGGTCGCCGTGAAGTGGGGCTGGTCATGTGGGTCCTTCGGCTAGCTGGCCGTCCACTTGGAGACCCATCCCCTGAGACAAGGCGAGTACCAAATTTAGCGTTGGCAGAGGATTCTCGACCATAAGATGCAGCTGCACCGCCCCGCCGAACGTGGGGGCCTACCCGGCCTTTCAGGACCGGTTTTTGCACCGTCACTTTGTCGGCACCCCAGTAAGAGAAGCTCATCTTGCTCTTCTTGTCAGAATCGTCAGATTCGCCGTCATCTTCGTCATCATCAGGGAGAGGCACGATTCTAGGCTGGCTTGTATGTGCTTGAGCCCGAGATCGCACGACACTGTTAGGTGAATCAGTTGGATATCAAGTGTGCATCATGTAGCGACATACTCCTCCATAGATACGACGCCCTCCCTTGGCAGCATGACATCTCCGATAGCCCAAGTTTCAATCTGGTAGATTGGAAATGATGATAAAACGAGGAAGAAATGGGCTGGAAACTGACCTTGATGAACTTGTACAAATTTCTAGGTTTGGTTTGCTGGTTTTTGCGACCAGTGGTCGCGTACTTTGCTTTGCCTTGGAATTCCGGTAAGGAGTTGGTTCGAGAGGTGGTTGCCGCAACTAGCGGCAAGGACGTCGTTCCTGTCCGTTGACACTGAAGGACAACATCGTTGAAGACCACAAACCACAGGTCTTTCTTCCCTCCAACCCCACTGTTGCCCGCGTGAAGAACATCGCTGAGACGTTTAAATGATGATCTGCCCTTCACTCCTTTCGCATTCACGACAGGGGGTGGCGATGAAGGCTTCGATGTATCGGGAGCATTCACATTGGGTGTGCAGGGTCTTTCCTCTACGAGCACCCGAGAGGGTTTGGGCAATGCCAGTTGCCTAACTTTGTCCAGCCCCTCAATGCGAGCGAAAACATCACGGGTTTTATCCCGTTCCTCTTTCTGAATCTTCTCGTCTTCAATGCTCCGCACAATCGTTTCAACTTCTGCCACCATCTGCAGAGTGCTTTCATACTCGAACGTGCTCGGATCCGTATGGAACAGTAGATTTTGGAAGAGAAGAGGGTATTTAAGGAGACGTTGGAAAGGTTTGGATAGTGTGATGGCAAGACCAGTCTCACCCTTGTCACACGCATCCTCTTCTAATTTCCGGAGAAACTTGCAGACCTTCTGCCACTCACCCGCATCTTGCTTTTTGGGTTTCTTCGTGGTCACGTTTTGCAAAGCAGCATCGACCTGCTCCAGAGCTCGCTCCAAATGGAGAACATAAGTGGCATATCCATGGAATATGTCCGACTGGCATCGAGAATAAGTAAGAATGGAAATAAAAATAAAAATGAAACTTACGTTTGAGACGAAGACATCCGCGAGTGAACGGACCAGCGGAAACTGGTCGTCATACCGTTTCTTCAATGCCTCTGATAATCTCTTGTGTCCGTCAAGCACACCGCTGTCCACTACTTCCAGACATATGCGTAAATCTTCGGGCAGCTGATGAGGAGCAAGGGTATTGCCGAAGATCGTAACTGGCGATGGTTGACTCTTCTTGAACTTCCGCAGAACCCCCGATCTCTGAGGAGACTCTTCGCTGTGTTTCCGCTCCCGTTCACGATCCCGGTCAACAGGGGGTTGCCGACCAAGAGAATGAGTAGATGCCGACATCTGGTTACGTCCCGGGGGTGGTAATGATTGATGAGATCGAGATGGAAACGGAACTGACACTCCCATCCCCCGGACAGGCGTTCTTGTGGCAGTTGCTCGATACGGAGACCGTGACTGTCCATTCCTGGGGACTGGGCTTGTAGTCCTTCCGATCTGATCGTCGCCTTCGTAATCGTCATCGGTTTCAACTGATTCACCGTCAATATTAGGTGCGTTGTTGCGCACTGAGGATGCTGTAGAAGCAGGAGAGGGACCCATTGAAGGCGTCGGTGACATGAACCGAGCTGCTATTGGGGGAAGGTGGTCTCCGGACTCGGCCGGTGAATCAGCACGGTAAGAATCAAAGTCCAGGTTAGGGGTGGACGATAAAGGAGGAATATTAGTAGAGGCTGCAAAAGGATGTAGTAGGGGGTCAATGAAGGTATCCTTCATTTTAATCAGTTCTTGTACATATCTACAATTAAGATGAGCAGAATGGCAAAGAGCTATGGATGACACAACGGACCTCTCCTCACTGGAGATAATTTCAAACAGGACCTCCTGTCGCGTGCGTTCACGCGAACCTAAGTTAGATACGAGATCTTCTTCCGTGACTTCACTCCATGACTGTGCGGCAAGTATACGACTGCCGCTGCTGCTCGACATCTGAGAGTAGGGTGTCCCTGATCGTAGAGATGCAGCGGAAGTACCTTCGCCTTGTTTGTTAAGATACGGAGAGGTGGCACGAGTAGAAGCAGGCTTCGGTGTTGGTCTGTTGATGGTATTACCAACGTCGGTCTTGGAGGAAGATGCAGTTGTAGATATAGAGCCACGAGGCTCTTTGCCATGAGTAGCCTGGAAGCGTGTCAACGTGGTCTTTAGTGGAAGTGCAGCAGAGGGTAGGCCAACGGCAGGTGCATCAGGCAAGGCACGATCGGGATTGACAGGAGTAAGCGGAGGGGATATGAAGGCCACCTTTTTCTGTACATCGGTAGTAACAGGAGCAGGTTGTTCAAGAGTCTTGCGAGAGCTACGAGCTGAAGAGTCAAGATCCGAAGGAGGAGACGCAGTCGGCTGAGGACTTGGAACAGACAAAACAGGTTGAATTGAATAAGCAGGAGATGGAGAATCAGCAATGGGTGGTAAGGGACGAGTAGAGAGCGACGTAGGAGGAGCAAGTTCAGGCAAAGGTTTGAAGGTGGAAAAAGAATTTGGAGTTGAAGTAGCTCGCTGGGGCTCTTCTGGAGGCCAAGAACGAAGAGGAGGGAATTTCTCCTTCTGAATTGAACTTTCCCTGTCCTTGTCCTTGGTACTCCCTCCGATATGAAGACGGTGGAAAAAGGCCTTCATGCTAGCAACCGCGACCACCGTTAAGCTCAACCTGGAGACTGTGGAATCTGTGGGTGTCAATGGCAAGTCTATGGCTTCATCGTTGTTCAAGACGGCGATCTCATTTTTTTGTAACACGTGGGAGCAACGCGGTTTGCCAGATCCCGTGCCTCATGTCCCCTCCTCTCCCCGCTCACAACTCTAAACATCTCCTCCTCCTTCATTATCCCTTCCCTCCTTCTTCCTCTACCTTCTTCCTTTCACAGTCAGTCGATGGCCAGTCCAACGGAACAGCTCTGTGGCTCGGCGCACAGTGTCTTTCTCTATATCTCGCTCATATAAATCACTCCTTGCTTTCAAAATCCTCTGCTCCTCCTAGAGTCATAGAACTGGGAAGTGGAATTGGTCTGACTGCGTGCGCTCCTTCCCAAGTGCCTCGCTCGTTACCGTTCTTATTTCAATCATACATAGCCTGGCATTAAGCTCTCTTGGTTGGGAAGTTCTTGCAACCGATATTCCCCCAGTTATCTCCACTGTCCTGGTCAAAAATATCGAAAATAATTCTTCACCTTCCTCTGGACCTATCCAGGTCCGGGAACTTGACTGGACTATACCCCCAGATGATTGGACTTGGAATAACAGCAATGTCGTCTCTTCTCAATCCAGTACTTCATCTCTGTCCGACAGCACAAACCTCTTGAACCCCCCCTACGATCTCATCTGTGCTTCTGACACAGTTTATGTACCTGCCCTCGTCCAGCCTCTTCTACGCACCCTTCATGCTCTGTGCAAACTGTCTGTCGTTGCGTCTCGTTCACCTCCGGTATATCTTTGTATTGAACGACGAGATCCTGCTCTTGTCGATCACCTTCTATCAGAAGCAAGGTCTACATGGAGCTTTCTCGTGGTTCGCATACCTCACAAGAAGTTGGCAAAAGCAATGCAGAAAGGTGGAGCCACTTGGCCCAAGGAAGAGTGGGATGGCATTGAGATATGGAAAATGACTTTACCTCGAGAGTAGACACACGCCGTTTCTCTTTCTCTGTCACTTATGATCTCGACAGCTCCAAGTTCAATTTTGAATTCAGATTGAACATATCAGTATCTTCATTATCATGCTCCTCGCAGGAGAAACCAAACACGATGCACTGTGGTGTACATCAGACTAGATAGATCGTAATTTTTCCCGTGTATTGAAGGCGAGGCATTCCTTCCTTGTACTCCACCTATCAGTATGTTTGTGGGCTTATTGTCGCTTGCGCCCTGAAGCATATTAGGACGACTGTCCCGCCGTCTCCAGAACTCACGAAGGGTCTGCAACGATCTATGTATCTTCTCTGCGAGTGGCGACCAGCTTTAACGTCCGGTCAAAGCCATGGCTCGACTATAATACTCCTTCGTGAGCTATGACATCCACAGAAGAGTGGACAATTTACACGCACGAGATCGCGCCAGGTCTCTTCTTCATCATTCTCCGTCTGTAGTTGATAGATTTGCAGAAAGCCTTTGAATCTACCGCGTTATTCGGTGTCGTCAGCGTACTTGGAGGTATATGTACAAGAGCACTCACGTCAGTCCACCCTCATCCGTGACATCTAGAAACTCGATCAACTCATCCTTTGTTGCCTGCGAGAAGGGAGCCCCGTTCGTGTCCCGAGCCCAGTTATCCAGGCCCTCAGGGGACAAAAAGGCATTTGATGGAGGGTTCAAAAGAGCCACGCGTCTGTCGGCTTGTGGTGGAGGAGAATCGGGACGAGGGATGCAGTATTTTGCAAAAATATGTTTTAGGCAGGCTTCAAACTATGGACACGAAAAGTTGTGATAATACCAAGCCGAGTTGAACATGTAAACTTGCCTGATCTGAAATTGCGCCTTCATCGTCAAGTAATTGCGCGCCGTTGTTTCTGCGCCCTTGTATTGACGATGGTTCTGGTGTCTCCGGGCGGGGAGATCGCGCACCTGAGTCGTATCCCGAGGGCTGTCCCTGGTTCATCAGATTCGACGTGAAGCACAGTCACGACTCGCGACTCGGAAATTCAGAAGCAGACTTGGGCTGGCTCACGTGCCAAACGGCTTACCGACTCCTTCGTCTCAGCCATGTCGGGTCGCTCAGAGCCTCTATCCATTGAAACTCTTCTACAGAAGCAAAGGGCCGAAAAAGAGGCAGCTTCAAAGGTAATGAGTACTCTTCTTTCACCCTTTTTTTCTAGTCCTCATAACCAAATCTCCAGCCTAGATTCCTTACCAAAGAGGAGCGAGCCAAACTCGCAATAGAGAAGCGTGCTCAGGAGATACAAGCGCAGAAAGAAAAAGAGGACAACTCAAAGAGGGACAGACAGGCTTTGGAAAGGGACGCCGAGGAGCTGAGGCAACGGGAGCGGAATCAGGGATCTAACAGGTATGGTAGTGGTAGATGTCAGTACAATTCCAGCTCAATCTCAACACATTTCTCTCATAACATTCTCTCCTTACTGACAGATGAAGACCGGCATTCTCACCCAGAACGGGACCGGGGTGACCGGCATAACAGACGGGACCGAGATGGTCGTGACGGACGGGGAGGACGCCAACCTCCGCCACCGCCTTCGCCTCAACAGCAAGAGGAGCGGCGCGCTCCAAGAGAAGGCTACCAAAATGTACCTACTGGACCCCGTGCCGCCAGGAGCAAAGGCTCCGCTAACATGCCTCCACCACCCGTCCCATCTTCAGCCTCTGACACCTTACCCGAACCATCCACTCCCTTCGTCCCACCCATGACGGATGACGACCTCACTGCCATCCGCTCTCGCTATCTCGGGGTCGACAAGAAGAAGCGCAAAATCCGCAAGATGAACGACCGCAAGTTTGTGTTTGACTGGGATGCTCAGGATGACACGTTTGCGGAGGATTCGCCTGTTGCTGTGGGCAGCAGTAGGCAGGGTGCGCAGGTGATGTTTGGTCGGGGCCGGCTTGCGGGAATGGACGACGGAGGGGGCACTGGGACGAGAAAAATATCGGCTGATCCTCATCTGGCTGATTCGATGGAGCGCAGAAGGGCTGCGAAATCTGGGCTGGACGAGAGACACTGGACCGATAAGCCTCTGGAGGAGATGAAGGATCGTGATTGGCGTATATTCAGAGAGGATTTCAGTATATCTGCTAGAGGTTCGTCCCTCCTTTTCGAGTTCATTCGCGGCTGTCTCAGTTTTTTTGTAGGTGGTCATATTCCACACCCGCTTCGTTCATGGACTGAGTCCGGCATCCCTACTTCTATTTTGGAGTGCATTGAGAAGATTGGTTACAAAGAGCCATCTCCCATCCAACGACAAGCCATTCCCATTGGATTACAGAATCGTGATATTATTGGTATTGCCGAAACAGGTATGTATATCTCCCAATATTAGCATTTCTTTACTTACGTCCTGGAAGGTTCCGGGAAGACAGCAGCATTCGTGATACCGATGCTTGCATTCATACAAGGGTTACCTCGATTTACGGACGAAAACCGACACCTCGGACCATATGCACTAATTATGGCACCTACACGTGAATTGGCACAGCAAATAGAAAGCGAAGCCAATAAATTTGCGTCACCTCTCAAGTACAAATGTGTTTCCATTGTTGGAGGAGTGAGTTTATTAAAACCTGTGTGTCCCAGGACATTCTGACGTGCACGTGGCATGTAGAGATCTGTGGAAGAACAGCAATTCAACCTTCGGGAAGGTGCGGAGATCATCATCGCCACACCAGGACGTCTGCGTGATGTCATAGAACGACACGTCCTCGTGTTGTCTCAATGTCGGTATGTGGTCATGGACGAGGCTGATCGAATGGTGCATCTCGGGTTTGAAGCGGATCTCACGTTCATTCTGGATAAACTGCCATCGGAAACGATGGAGGGAGAAGAGGCGGGAGAACAAATGGACGTGGATGGTGAGACGATGATAAAGAAAGGACGAACGCGTGTGACGACGTTATTCTCTGCGACGATGCCGCCTGCAGTTGAGCGCCTCGCGCGAAAATATTTAAGGAAACCAGCGGTGATTACGATTGGAGAAGCGGGACGGGCGGTTGACACGGTGGAACAGCGTGTTGAATTTGTGATCGGGGATGAGAAGAAAAAGTGAGTGCCATAAAATGATTTTCCGGGAGTATTCAAGGAATTGAAAATTTTATTATAGGCAACGGCTACTGGAAATTCTCAACAGTGGACAATATGCGTCGCCGATAATTGTATTTGTCAACCAGAAAAAGACGGCGGATATGGTTGCCAAGGATCTATCACGAGCCGGGGTAAGAGAAATTACTGCGCCAAGGAGTAGATTTCTAACAGAATGCACAGTGGAATGCAGCTACGTTACACTCTGGAAAGAACCAAGAACAACGAGAAGCGTCACTGCAAGCACTACGGAGTGGAGAATCGGATGTACTAGTAGCGACTGATCTGGCAGGACGAGGAATTGATGTGCAAGACGTGAGCCTTGTAATCAATTTCCAGATGGCAGGGAGTATCGAAGCATATGTGCACCGAATTGGTAAGAGTTACAAAAGACTAATTCAGCACATGGGAGTCTAACCACGGGATCAGGACGGACAGGGCGAGCTGGTAAACTGGGAACAGCCATCACATTCCTGACGAATGATGACGACGAAGTCATGTGGGTTACTATTTATTTGCAAAGGGTGTTATGAAATAATACTAAATGAGACGTTATCTTTGTATCAGGTACGACCTCAAGCAAGGTTCGTTGGTACCTTGTGGCGCCGCATTGTGGAAACTGATCATGTTGTTTTGCAGAGATATCAAAGAGTCCAGTGTCCAAGGTACCGGTCGAGCTTGCAAAGCATGAAGCAGCGCAGCACAGAGTATCACGAGAAATGAAACGGAAACGAGAGGTGGATGACCAAGGCTGAGAAAACGGTGTAATACGTAATATGTATTGTATACCGCGGCCGGCATGAGGCCGAGTACCCGTATAGGCTAAGCGGACCGGTTACCGAATGCAAGTGCAATTACGCAGTGAAGGCGAAGAGAAGACGAGCCAAGCGGGCCAAGACTGGGCCAGAAGCTGGGAGAAGCCTATACTGTCAACGAGCCAAGTGATGCCGAGCAAAGTTGTGTACATCGCCAAGCCCCCACGGCCGGCGTGGAGCGTCGGGAATATTCGGGGGGAGTTGAGATCGGGGGCGCGCGCGGGGAGTCGGGCACATGCCGATTAGATGAGATCGGGATCGGGATCTTGCCGGGATATTATAGGAATTGCTGGTGCAGCCAGTACAGCCCTCTGTCATCTCTCTTCCTCCCAGGCCATCCCAATGTCTTCCCCTCGTCCCTCCCGCCATCCACCCAATTCAAGATCTCGTTTGCCCTCCTTCATTCGCAAGGACAAGGCCTCTGTAAAGCAACCCAAGGATCGACCTCATTCTCCTACTTCCGTTGCTAGCTCCAACCGAAGTTCAAAGGCTAGCTCTAATGCTAGCTCTAATGCTAGCTCTAATTCCAGTGACCGTCATTCTCCGCCTTCAATCTCTCGCTCTTCGCCACTAGATGTCAGCCACTCCAATACTCCTCATCATCACCACCTTCAGTCAAATTCCTTGCGTTCTTCTCCGTCTTCCAACTTTCTATCCCTTCAAGATGCCACCCAGGCTCATCTTTCAAAGAAGTACGGAAAACTAGGTCGTGTTCTTGGCACTGGCGCTGGTGGCACTGTTCGCCTAATAAAGGCTAGTTCAAAGAATGGTGGTTGCGTTTATGCTGCCAAAGAGTTCAGAGCCAAGCGTCCGGGAGAGAGTGAGAAGGAATACCAGAAAAAGGTTACAGCCGAGTTTTGCGTTGGCTCCACTCTCAAGCATCCAAACATCATAAACACCCTTGACATTGTCTCCGACCACGGTCACTATTACGAGGTGAGTCAACTACTGTTGACTCTATCCCCTTAAGCCTCCAACACAGGCTTCTTTAGGTAATGGAGTACGCCCCATTTGATCTCTTTAGTGTCGTCATGTCCGCAAAGATGTGCCGTCCAGAGATCTACTGTGTATTTCGCCAAATTTGTGACGGTGTCGAATATCTACACGAAATGGGCCTAGCCCATCGTGACCTCAAACTTGATAATTGCGTCATGACTCCCGACAATATTGTCAAGCTCATTGATTTCGGCACCGCTACCGTATTCCATTACCCTGGCAAAGCACATACTCCTGCTACTGGCGTCGTCGGTAGTGATCCTTATCTCGCCCCAGAGGTCCTAGTCGACCAATCGTATGACCCAAGAAAGACCGACGTCTGGAGCGTAGCCATCATTTTCATGTGTATGATCCTCAGAAGGTTCCCATGGAAGATTCCCGATCCGAAAACCGATCCAAGTTTCAGGGCTTTCGTTCACGCCCACCCTGATCTGTCCCTGAAGCCTATCCCAAAGCCGTCCAAGGACCGCGACGAATCCAAACCCTCCAACCCAAATAAAGATCTATCCCGTATGTTTCCGCTCCGTGAATCCTCCCCCCGTCAAAAACTACCATTACGTGAACGGACGTCGAGCACTGGCACTTCGCAAGATTCAGGAGAACGATCGTCTAGCAACACCAGTACGTCATCCGAGACGACGTCGATCCTTACGTCGGCATCAGACGTCGGCTCTACCTCCACCGCAATTACCGATCCCCCATCCCGTTTTGCCAGTCCTTCTTCATATGGTTCATCAACCCTTGTTACGCCCACTGCCGCCGCAAAGGGCGTCTCTGCCGAAGCCTTTCTCGTGCCTCCGCTGGATACACCCCACCTTGATGTCCCGCTCACCTGGCAGACCCAGGCAACACTCCCGGTCATCGGGGGCATGCCTAGGACGGAAAGCCCGCGCCCGTTAGAGATGGATCCCTCGGTGTTGACATTTGCACGACCCGGTTACTCAACTGAATCGCTACCTGCCAACCCAAGCCCGATCTCACTATTCAAAGACGGCTTGCCGACGCCTATCGCTCGAAGGCCCACAACCGGTGCGATAACTACCGAGGTTCCTACTACGGCCACGCAGCCGAGGCTAAGAGCGCTCACCTTCGGAGCCCTCAACGCCGATGCCCACAAGGCTGCACTTCAGGCGAGGGACAAGGTATCAGCCAAGGAAGCAGCCATCCCAACAGTGGTGGTGGCAAGCCCTGCCGAACCGCCACCTCCCATGAACCGACAGCGTACAGATAGCATGTCGACATATCCTGGTGGCGGTGCCGAGTCCATATTTCGGCTCTTGCCTCGAGAAACTCGTCCCGCACTTCGACGGATGTTGTTTATAGAGCCTACTGCCCGTTGTACACTTACAGATCTCCTCAAGGGCAGAGGCAAGACGAGCGGGCTTTTGTGTGGGTGCGCGACTCGGCATGTAATCCGGAACGGGAGTTCGACACCCGTTGTCGAGACGCAGCCAGGAGGCCATTGCGTAGATCACGATGACTGCGATCCGGAGGATGACGATGACGGGGACGAGTGGCTGAAGGGCATCGTTCCATGTTCGAGGATTGGCATCATCCCTGATCATACGCATTTAAAGGTGGTGCTGGATGAAAAAAAGCACAGCAAACGCAAGTTCTTCTAGCATCCCCATCACTTTATCTGTTTTGTCGCGTTCGCTCGTGGCTATCGCATTCTTGTTTCGCCAGATCCAGGAACCTACATATTATATATACCCACGTCAACGTCATCTGTCCCGCATCTGTTAACGATCCAATTTTGTATCTACTGCCCCTGTTCCCACTACATATGACACTCAGATGACCATCATTTTTTGCTTTGGAGCAGTTGAACACTAGCAGACGGGACACTACTAGTAGTTTGGCACTTTGCAAGTACCGTCCCTTCTTTATGTACAAATCACAAACTAGTATGTGTCCTAATGCTGACTATAAACGGAGGTCGTTTTAACAGACATAATTGTAGAATTATATTACAATTAGTAGTATATGTATTTAATGGTTGTTATAGCTCATCGCGAACTGCGGGAACACTTTCCGTCTCTTCCTTGGTTTTGTCCTCTTTCCTGTTTCCCCCGTTTTGGACTGTTTCGTAACGCCCACCTGTGATATCGAAGCCAGCAGCACGAAGTGCACTGGTTAATCTTTCGAACGCCTCGCCCTGATCTCCGGCTATGGATGCATCCAGAATATCTACCACCACCTGCCCATCATCAGGTAACTCCTCGATTACGGCCTTTCCGCCTTGTCGATTTCCATTTTCTTGTTTCATAATAGCATCTAGCGTTTTCCGCAAAAATTCGTTATATTTGTGTTCATCCTCCGCTAACTTCTCTTTGGAAGGGGGCGGTAGCTTTATCTTTCGGTGGGGAATTTTAAGGGGGTGGTCAGTGTCCGGAATGTTGGCTTGCAGGTCAGGCACAGAATGTACGACCTCGCGGCAGCGAATCAGGGACTCTTCGCTTGTGTCACGAGGGGACCTGAATCCAGGCTCGCCGCATAGACGAGGCGTGTGCACGACAAGTACATATGAACAAGTTTTTGCCTCCTTGACAAAAAGTATTGTATCTGTCATCGTCATGGAACAATGAAACTATGAGCATCACAACGGGGGAGCATCAGTTGGCTGTCACCACTATCGTAAATCAGCTGTTGATTCACCTGGACTTCGACTTGCCGACTTTTGCCGGTCTTGTCGCAAAGCGTTCCGTCACCCCATCGCTGAACAAGGTATTGTGAGCCGGCAATGCGCGCAAGTTCGAGATTGGCGGCACGAGCGTCCTGTTCCGCAAGAGTCAAGTCAGCACCTGGTTTCGGTGCCTTGCCCAACGTGTATGATTCCCACTGTCAAAAACTGGTCAAAATGTGAACACACTAAATAAACAATGTCACACTGACCTCGGGGTCCTCCTCGGGTTTATAAGCCCCTGAAATACAAAGGAAATCGATCAGAAAATGCGGTACAAAAACTCAAATAGAACAATGAAAGTGAAGGTTGGGGGGTTGAGAAATTAGGGTGTTTGAGCGGAGACCATGACAACGTGTGGCACTTGCAGTGAGAAATGTCAGGAATGCTTACCTGAAGCATGCGGATTTGTCTGAACGGCCTCCTTGAACTGACGTATCTCTTCATTGTGGCAGTAAGAATAGGTAAACCAGCCCTGGCGATGCTATTCAACGTGCTCAATTAAGGTTCAAGCAGTAAATATCAGAAGGGGGGGCCCACGTAAAGACAAGTTCCTGACAGAGGCTGAAGAAGCGACCAGCTACGTGCTGGGGTCAATTCGGAGTCAGATTGCTCCTCCTCCGGATAAGAAGGTGGGTTGTCTGTTGGTTTTGGTATGAGGCAGATATAAGAGTCATCCGGGCCGATTCTCATGTGTTCCAAGGTGTAGTCGGGAACTGGTGGCTAGGTACAGTATAAGCCATGATGTAATGGGCGAAGAAACGAAGGATATACGTCAGTCAATTGTACCAAAGGTTGACCGCTGTCAATTTCTTTGCGAGTAGAGTGAGAAGGCCATGTGTCCTTCCAAGGGCGATTCAAGAACTCGAGTTCACCGCCCTGGAGACCTTGGTTCAGCCACCTCTGTGCGGTTTCATTGATGAGTGGGAGGCTGTTGAGAAATGAGACTCGAAACTTTGGGAAAGCATGAGTGTCCTCTGGTATGGAATGTAAAAAGCGAGCGACGACAATGGAATGAAAAGCAGGGAGAAGGAGAGCAAGGCGCATAGTTGTAGTAGATAGCAAAGAATTGGGTAGGTTAGCTAAGTTTAGAGCCCGAATCTCCGCGGCTGTGGGTGGGAACAGGATAACCGGGTTGTGTGACAATAACTGGAGGGGGGGATTGACGAATATCGCCGTGACTCATTGCTCGCCGCACCCATATTCGGGTTTCCTCAGTTTCACCACGTGAGTACAACCCCCATTTCCAGGGGTGAAAACACTACGTTGGATGGCTCAAATCATAATTAAAGCCTTGATAATGCACGCGAGCCAACAATTCATTTTCCTTTTTTTCTAAATTCGGCATTCAATTTGTTCATTAAAGCCGGTCCTCGCAGCCTTCCCCCCACCAAGTTCTCTCTTCTTCTTGAACCTGTTCCTTCCCAACGCGTTCTGATCCCCAGTCTGCTCACCAACAACTCACCCTCCGGATCGCGTACCGTTGGACGAAATGTCCTCGTCCCCCCGCGAAACACAGGAGGAGAGTGACGATAAACAGAATCAGGACGAGCTCGATGAAACTCACACTATGGAGGATGCTGAGGGGGGTAAGCATCCTTCCTACCGGCGGATGAAATTCCTTTGCTAACCATATTTCTACTTGTCCTATTCATTTCACAGAAACTGTCGTCCCAGATGGCCAGACACCTGTTAAACGGGGAAGGGGTAGGCCGAAGGGTAGTAAGAATAAAAGGACAGCCGCATCATCCTCAGCCCCTGTAGCCGAATCATCTACTACTCCGACTGTCCCCCGAAAGAGGGGACGTCCACCAAAGGTGAATTGACCTTCTATCTATTATTTCATGCCCCTCGATCAACCTCCTGACCAATATCTTGCGCGCCTCGCTGCAGGAGAAGAAGGATGACTCTGATGCCCCGTTACCTAAACGAAAACGGGGACGTCCTCCGAAAAATCCCAAACCCGATGCTGGCGATGGCGCTACCAGCGGTGATGCGGCAGAGCCAAGTACTACAAAGAAGAAAAGAGGCAGGCCACCGAAGAAGGCGAAAGAGTGACTCCCAGAGTAATTGTCGTCAGCCTCCCTTCTTGTCTTGACCTCGGTATTTCCCCTTGGGTTTATGCTTCGTTACTTATGACCGACACGATTGTATCTCTTTCAATAGGCTCCTCTCGCTACAATACCGTCGCACCCCTTGTTGGTTAGCCACCATATCGCTTTCCCCTTATTTATCCTGTACACATGAGCGTACTATTGTTTTCGTAGTAGATTCAGGGTCTCACTGTACAAGCACACGGAGTATATCATTATGTGAGCCTCGTGCTGGCAACTTGTTGTTACTCGTTCCAAGTATTCTAAAAAGCTTCCGTACAGAAAAATATCCGCGCTGTCGCTGCGATGGGAGAAATTCTCTATTTACTGATCTGGAAGGGTCTTTTCTTACGGCATTCGTCCGGAAGGGCTTCGTAAAGAATCCAATGTTCCGGATGTTGGCACTGGATAGATACACACTCGTCTATCTATACAAAAGTGCGAAAATTGACCAAAATAGCCACATGCCTCCAACGCCGCCTAGAGCAATCACCGCCCAGCAAAATCCCGCTATTATGTTTGCTTGCCGCCCCGCTTTCTTCCGGGCAGTCGCGTAGCTTATGTCCGGCCGAAATGTTACCATCGTGTACAAGGGGAGCCATCCGTATGGTTTTCCAGGTAGGTAAGGCACACGAGATAAAAGCGGCTGCAAGGAGGTAAGAGAGACCCTGGGATCAGAACTTAACGAGTAAAGCAGGTTGTCTAGGAATTTCTTAAAAATATAACCCATAGTTGTCACGGAATGTCGCATTTCGACGCTATACAATTGGCGGTGAGGCGCTAGTTGCCAGGATACTGGAAAATTTGCCTACTAATTATTCATAGCAAGATCACAAATCGCCATTAAATCCTCATGTCGACTGTCAGAGTAACGCTGAAGGGCGCGAGCTAATTGATTATCAACGCCGGATGCGACGCCAAGTTTACCGACTGTGGAACCATGCACTCCCTCAGCCCGGAGGAGAGTGTATAATATTCTGACGTCTTCTAGGCCACAGTTCAATCCTTGTCCGAAAAATGGAACCATAGAGTGAGCCGCATCCCCTAGGATTATCACGCGATCCTTGTAGTGATAAGGGTTGGACTGTGAAAGGAGCAAAAAAAATTAATGGCACTCCATCTCCATGTGTCAAAAATCATAAAACTCACTCTTGTGCAGATCAGAGGACTCCGAGGATTATGCGTGAAATCATACACGAGGGGTTCTTCACCGATTATATTTAACGCGTCTGGAAAATATGTTTCAAACCACATCAGAATAACCTCGGGGCTACAGAGGCGATCAAGGTCTGAAGTTGGTGCGAATAAGGTACAAGTGAAGGTTTTATCCTGTAATTACCATATCGTGAGTGACGCAACAACATGACGAGAAGAAAATGACGTTACTTTGTTAGGAAGAGCGATTAGCATGAAGGAATGGCGAGGCCATATATGAAGGTGATGTGGATCCAGAAGAAACGTTGGGTTTCCCTCGCCGTCTCGGCCTGCCGGCATTTTTAACTCTATATATTCGTGTTTGATATATTCCTGCTGATAATCCATTCTAGTAAATTTCAGTGAGGAGTCAAGTCATATATGTATATAAAACCGACCTCGTCACTCTCATCATCTGCTGTCGAATGATGGAATAGCTTCCATCAGCGCCAATACAGAGGTCAAACAAGGTGGAAATTTCAGCATTGGAGTCTAGCTCTCGAATGGTAATTAATTTGACGTCGAAGTCGGCGGAAATGACTTTGTGGTTGAAATATATGTGAATGTTTGGGAAACCAGAAGCGTGTTGTAGTAGGTCTTCATTAAGGAGTGTCCGGTCGATTGAATTGATGCACTGCGGGTAGCGCGGCAATCGGGGGTCAAGTGCGATGTACAAGGCAGAGCAATACTGACCTGACCGTCTCGGTCGTACAGTTGGCTTTCAAGACTGCCATTTAATTTGTGTATCATGCGGCCGTGCATGGGAACGGCGCTCTCCATGAATCGCTGTGTGGTTGCAGGGTCGATAGCTTCAAGTGCAGCGATTCCCCGATGAGACACAGCGAGATTGATGGATCGTTGTTGGTTTGCCGCCCTTGAGGATGCGAGGCGGATATCTTGGCAGCGATAAGACTCTTTATTTTACATCTTAGTAGCAGCGACCGACCTGGACGTGCCTCGTATATATCGACGGTCCAGCCATGTTTAGCAAAGGACAAAGCTGCGAGACATCCAACTGGACCAGCTCCAACAACGACAACTTTGCGCGCAGGTGGCCATCTAGTTTTAGATGGCATTCTGAAGATGAAGCACTGTGGCCCCGATTAGCATAGTGCCATTCTAAGTACCGTCCGTCGACTGACTGGACGGCTTATTTCATATTCTCAGTCACGCGTCACATCCGATCTGAATAAAAATATTTTAGAAACGAAGTAACGAACAGTACTTACTTACCGGGGACAGAGTCATTCAAGTTCAACTTAGTCAAAAGGCGCTGTTTCGGCCCGAGTCTAATCTAATCAGCTACCCGCGATCTCACCTTCTGTTCGCCACTATCTCCCCAGATCTTGCCTCGCGCTTTCATTTGAACTATTTCATTCAAAGCAACCATGGCATCCAGTTCCCTATGTGACGAATTCATTGTTCCAACAAACAGGGATATAAATGCTAATCTTCGGTCGGACGGCGGTAAGCAGCCTCAACTTTATAGCTATGACTTGCTTCGAGTTCTAGGGCGGTGTCTGTAGACAACAAGATCACATACCTCTGCGGGAATTCCCTTGGATTGTTATCGCAACGATCGAACATACTAGTTCAAGAAGAATTAGACGCATGGGCCAAATGGTGAAGGGGTCCAAGTTTTACTTATACCCATTCATGTGAACAGTACCCATCAGCGCTGTTGTAGGACACTTTGCTCATCCTAAAGATCGACCTTGGACATTGTTTTGCGATAGTATCACGCCGCTTCTCGCAGAGCTCGTTGGTAAGCAATTCAACGCGGGTGATCCATTCGCGGGACTTACTATGCTACAGGTGCTAAGGAAAAAGAAGTTGCATGCATGGGGACACTGACGAACAATCTACATCTCATGATGGACTCCTTCTATCAGCCAACTCCTGAGCGATACAAGATTCTCTGTGAGGCTAGGGCCTTCCCCTCGGATCAAGTCAGCCTTCTTTTAACTGCTATCACCTCGTAGAAAATTCACCCAGTCGATAATATACTAGTACGCTTTTGCATCGCAGGTCATAGCACATGGTCTCGATCCTGCCACCGCGATCCTCGAGATATCTCCTCGAGAAGGCGAGTACACGCTTCGAGAAGAGGACATACTTGCAACTATTACGAGGGAAGGCTCATCTATAGCACTTGTGCTCTTCAGCGGGGTTCAGTATTATACTGGCCAATGGTTTCCTATGAGAAAAATTACGAAAACAGCCAAAGAACAGGTGAGTACGTTTACTGCTGTGTTCCTTTGCCCTTACGTGTGGGCCCTCGAGTCTTCGTTCCATACATGGCTAAAGTATCTGCTGATGTGTACTCAGGGATGTATCTGTGGCTGGGATCTGGCACACGCGATCGGAAATGTTCCGCTGTCTTTGCATGACTGGAACGTGGACTTTGCAGTATGGTGCTCTTACAAATACCTTAACTCTGGCCCAGGCGGCATAGCCGGATTGTATATGCATGAAAAATGGAACAACATCCAACGGCCAAAGTATTTGGCTTTCCTTTGACAGGAGTTGATTGACCGATTGATTTATTTAGGTTTGCTGGTTGGTGGGGTCACGATCTTTCAACAAGGTTTGATATGCCGCCCAAATTCTCGCCAATCGTGGGCGCCCAAGGTTTCCAGCAGTCAAACCCTAGTATCCTTGCGCTGGCCTCTCTTCTCGGCTCTCTCCATATATTCAGAGATGTGGGGATGATGGGTCCCCTCAGGGAAAGGTCTATTCAGCTGACTGACACACTGGAGAGGCTGCTCATGCAATCGAAATACTTTGTCCCGCTTCAGTCTGTTTCCCAGAGATACCCAGATTCTTCTACGGACATCACAACACCGGGATTTTCAATTATCACCCCTGCTGAGCCCTCGCACCGTGGCGCACAACTTTCTTTGCTGTTCTTACCTGTTGGCCTAGGCGTGATGGAAAGGATATTTAATGCACTGAGCAGTTACGGCGTCGTTGGCGATGAGAGGGAACCAGATGTCATCCGTTTCGCCCCCGCTCCTCTATATAACACCTTGACAGATTGCGAGCAAGCGGTATTGTACCTAGAAAAAGCATTCGAATCCATCTATAACAAGTAACAGACATAGCAACACACTTTGGTATTAATAAGTATTCGCTAAAACAAAGGCCTTTATGATGCTAACATATTCGTCCCCACGAAGAATGTCGTCGTGCTCAGCCGTTAGCTGGTCGGTATTCTTGTGTACGCGAGTGTCTGCGTCCAGTCCATACAAACAGCATAAACGGGCAAACATCTCATCGCTTTGGGATATATCGATTAAAGTATCGCCCTTGGAGTGAATTATCAACCAGGAAATGTGGCGATCCCACAAAGGGATTGTTGTGGTCGCAAATGGTTCGTATGAATCTCGTCGACCGAACGCTGGTGCTACGAACCATTCGCGGTAAGAGGAAAAGCGCTCGATTGCTAGCAGGGAATCTAGATTATAGATTCCTTCTGACATAGCGATCCCTTTGACGGCGTGCAGGAGCGTCGTGGATGGGGTGAGAGATGGGGATACCTTGGACGAATTCAAGAAAATCGAGGTGAGCATATGTGCACTGCAACTATGCCCTAGCAGATAAAGAATCTGTGGGTCATAGGCTGGTGTAGCATGAGCAGAAGGGCCTTCCCATGACAACATGAAATTGAGAAAGAGAAGGAGATCTTCGGCATGACCTGGATGGCAAAAGTGGTCCTCTCCAGGCGAATCGTGGGATGTGAGTCTGTAATTTGGAATTGCTACAGCGAAACCTGTGGAGACAACGAGTTTACGAGCCAACCCCTGATGATCCGCTTTGTCCTCCCTGGGGACACGAGTTGAACAGGGTAAGTAAGCCGGGTATGAAAGAGATGAACTTACGTTCTCCAAGCACCGCCATGGATGAAACAGAGTAGTGGAGGAGGAGTAGACGAAGAGGCAGGGAGATAGAGATCGAATTGACGGAAGGGGTCTTGCAAAGACTGGGAGGTGTATGAAATATTGAGCAGTTCCATGAAAATAATAATAATAATAAATAGTTTGTAATTTATTTAATTGCCAAGACATGATGTCATCAGAATACCGGAGTATATATACTTGGCCATTTCCGCTTGTCCCCAACCCTTAGACACCATGCCTTTCACGACGTCCGACATTTGCAAGGTTTCGTTTTCCCCCTGCGTTCTCCACCTCTTCTCATTTTCTCATTTTCCAGATTCTTATCGCTATTTTTATTCCGCCCCTGGGTGTCTTTCTTGAAAGGGGCTGCGGCGCCGACTTGGTCTGTCCACTTTATCTCCATCGTTCACCTTCTTACCTTGCTTTGCAGTTAATCAACATTTTGTTGACCATCTTGGGCTACATGTGAGTGACCTGTATATGTCCTGCTTTCTTGTTTGATCATTATTTTGCATAATTTAGTCCGGGAATCATACACGGTATGCTTATTCCATCAGATGTCTCGCCTTGCTGATGTCTTTTTTTTTTCCAGCGCTATACATAATTTTGAAGTACTAGCACTCTCGAGTAGTCAGGTAGATACCAAAAAGACGAGTAGTAAATTATTCTCTTGGGTCTACATGTCATTCTTATGGATAATGTCATGCTCTTCATATGCACTTTAATCTTCCTCGTCTTCATCTTCGTCCTCTTCTTCATCTTCCCCTTCTTCATCTTCATCCTCATCTTCATCTTCATCCTCATCATCTTCATCCTCCTCCTCCTCCTCCTCATCTCCATCCTTCCCATCCAGGTCATGGGCTTCTTTTGTCTTTTCTTGACCTTCAACCCCTTCTGAGACCGTTTGACTCTGGCTCTGATCAATACCTCCTTCACTGCTATCATCATCACTTCCTTGTTCATCAAACTGCTCAATCATGTGTGCACCTATGGTCCAACACCTCTTGATATTCTCGAGCTCGTCTGCTTTGTGGCCTTGGCCCTTGGCTGACGGTTGCGTGTGCCATTGTCGAATATCCTCTTCCTCGACTATATCATCTTGGTACAGTGCTGCAAGTATTTGGCCGAACAACGGCATTCGTTTCGATGACGCACAGTGGTCCTAAACGGTGGTCATGCGTCAGCTGATATTTCCACCCAAGAACAGGCACCTCGTCACCTGTAACACAGAAATTGTCTCCACAGGGTCCACTCCACCTATTCTGTCAATCAACGGCCCCCATCGGTTGATGACGCGTCCAATTTCCTTCCGCTGCGCGGCTGCGCCACCGTCATCGACTAGACGGATATGTTCCACAATCGCAGCCACCACAGCCTCCCTTACACGGGTAAGTGGCACATTACTAGCCATGCGGAGTGTCTTCAGCTCCACAGCCGCATTATCCACGGAATGCCCTTCCGTAAAAGCGCGCTCCAGAGATTGCTGCACCTCATGACGAAATTCGGATTCCGCCATAGGCGAACCTCCGGGTATGTTAAGTGGTAGAGATGTATCGGAAGGCAGCGTAGGGATGAGTCCTGCATCGCTTTCATCCTCTGACTCACTTTCGCTGACCGACGTGACTGACCCAAGGTCCGAGTCGTCCAGGTCAGAAACGTTATCGCCTAGCGAGCAATTCTTTAAAGCCGATGAACGAGAAAAAGAGTGTGCATACCTAGACGCAGGAAACGCTCATTCTTGTAGTTATCTAATTCTCCTTCATCGTCATCATCGGGTGGGCCTCTTGGCCAAACAAGAGCGTTCGAATCTTTTCCGAGTGTATTAGGCGTTGTATTCTGGTCTACAACATGGTTTAAGCGTTTATTGACCAATATGAATAGTTTTAGCACGTACTGGCTTCAACATCCTCAAGGTCAGAATCTACCTCTTCATCTTGAGTCGTGTCGCTGGCATCACTCTTCTTAGACAACCTTTCGAACGGCCCAAGTACTGCAGAGGGCCCAACGACGACGCCGTCACCAATCAAAGAACCTTTGTGGACCAGAGTGTCGTCCTTGACATTCACTTTCGTGCCAATGATACTTTGCTTAATGACACATCGTGAACCGATGGTCGTGCCATCGAAGATATACGACCTTCGAATGATTGTGCCAGCGCCAATAATACAATTCTGGCCAATAACCGATTCAGTTATCTCGACGTTATCATGGATATGCGTAGAAGGCCCAATAAGCGTGTTATTTCCAATCTTGCATGTTCTGCGAAATATGTCAGTTTGCTCGTATGTTGAGATATATATGTTAGACTTACCGAGCCAAGACAACAGAGTTGTCTTTTGCGATGTATCTATTCCCGCGAAGGTGTTCATACACATGACCACCAGGATGGTTGTCATCCGGCACTAATGGGAATGTCCATCGAGATAGGATGTCCTTACTAAATCGGGATCAATAAGCGCGACAGGAGAGAGATGCTAAAGTCTACCTAACAGAGTCGTAGCTTTTCGTATCTTTGGCACGGGCAGCATATCCGTCCTTTGCTACATAGCAATGTATGCTCTTCATAAGCAAGTCAGATGTCAAAACTCCATGCACGAAGTCTCTTCGAATATCTAGATAATCAAAATTGTCCTGAAATAGCGAAGGAACCTAAGAGCGGAAACTTGAGACCTGGTTTCAGTGTATAATAACTCGTGCACTAACCTCTACTGAGCATACGTCTATGCAACAGTCTATCAAGTCGTTTCGAATTTCGATCTCGGAATGTGAAGTCAGGACATCTCTAGGAACGTGAGCAACCTTGGTTCGAGGGTATCCAGTCACCGGCTCATAGTACAGACATTCAGAGGTTTCTGCATCTAAAACGAATATAGAAGAGTCACCCGTGGTTCTTTGACGATCATTCGCCAATCAGACCGCGTTCAGCAAGAGAAAGGAGATGATCGTACTTTGTGGGATGCTTGGAGCCAGACTCTTTGACGACCATGGTCATAATGGCATCCTTGTTCGTCTTTCGACGCTCTTTGTGGACGCGTACTACCTCGTCGATCCGAATGTTGCTCACAAGGTCTCCCATCACAAGGACGAAATCACTAGTAACTAGCCCGCGGGTATAGATATCGCGCATGGCATCTCCGGGGGAAAATGTTTCCTTCGCTGTTAAGATGGGTACAATTCTTATCCCGGAACCAGGTTTCGACCATTTCGATTCCCTGTGAGAGATAAGGGGCGAAGGACCTTGATCGGAAGCGTGCCAGGGATAGTATTAGCCACGTACTTGATCGCAGCCTTTACTAGCTCTGCGTGAGATCGGCAAATGACGAATATTTCTTGTACGCCAGCGAGCGCAAGGCTTTCGAACGTCCAGTCCAACAACGGAGCATTGCAGATCGGAAGGAGGCACTGTTCATATCGATTAATCGTGCAGAGGGCAGGGTACAAACAAGTATCCGCCTCACACGAGGTTTACGCGTAGTGAGCGGCCTGAATCGTTTGTTGAAGCTGTCTGCTAGGATGACGGCCTGCAAAACCTCTTCATCCTCGTCAATCAGCTTCTCCTTGGTTGTGCCGGAAGATTTGGGACCCATATCAAGGTTTTGGTAAACAAGAAAATTTATGACTCATACCGCGTCGATCAGTATTCCAAAGGAGTTGAACGGTGTCAACAAATGATTACAATTGAACCTAGTGACATGAGAACAATGTAAAGAAAGTAAGTATGTGGGTATGGGGCTCGAGACAGTAAATCGAGAATTAGGTATAGAAACGGATCAAGCTAGTCGTGATAAAGGTGTTCATGGAAAGTAAAAGCAAATTGAAAACCAAATCCGAGTTGTATCATAACAAGAAAACCGATGCGTGACCCTCACATGGCCCACGTCGAAGAGGTTGACAAGACAAAATAGTTGTGGAACAGAATCATAACGGTCATTCATCGACATCCCTAGACAAGCCACCCAGAATTATGCGGCTGCTGCGATGACGGGAGTAGCAGCGGGAACAGGTTCCACAGGCTTTGCGGGCTCCTCGATAGCTGCAGGAGCCGGTTCAACAGCAGCAGGGGCAGCTGATGCAGGGTTCTCCAGAGGAGCGACAGGAGTAGGCTCGTCGATCTTGGGCGGGTGCTCATCAACCTTTGCAGGAGTTGAAACCTCTTGCTTGGGTTTTTGTTTGAAGAAGTCACCGACGCGGGCAGACAGACGACGTGCAACCCTGGAAGGTTTGATCTTGTCCTCCTTCGGCTTTTCCTCCTTACACAAAGAGGTTCGGTCAAGAAACGCGATCGCTCAGTATATGACTCACCACTTTCTCCTCCTTGGCCTCCTCAGCAGCCTCAGGAGCAGCTGGGGCGGGAGCGGCCTCAGCAGCCTCGCTGTTTGAAGCAATCAGACCACAATCAGCACGAATACAATGGAGCTAGACGCACGTCTCTTTCACAGGCTCTGCGGCTTCCTCGGGCTTGGCGGCCTCCGTGCTAGCCTCAGGGGCAGGTGCCTCAGTAGCGGCCTCCTCCTTGGCAGGCTCCTCAGCAGGAGCAGCCTGTGGTAGATATGGGGATAATGAATTAACAAAGAACGCGATTAACGCACCTCGGCTTCCTCTTTCTTTTTCTCTTTCTTGGGACTCTTAGGTGCCTTAACCTTCTTTTCTACCTTGCCCTTCTCGTTCTTGAAAGGAGCGAGAAGTTTTGAAAGCAAGCTAGGACTCTTGGGACGGTCTTCCTTCTTGGGTGCGTCGGCGTCGGCCTGTAGATTAATTACGTCAGTTGGATATTTGATAGACGGAGACGCGAACAAACAGGCTTGGACTCCTCGGTAGCAGGAGCTTCAGTTGTAGCAGCCTCAGCTGCAGGAGTGGCATCCGCTGCAGGAGCAGCGGGCTCCTCAGCTTTGTCTTCTGCTTT
Organism: Tricholoma sp. MG99; assembly: GCA_003521275.1. NCBI lineage: Eukaryota > Fungi > Basidiomycota > Agaricomycetes > Agaricales > Tricholomataceae > Tricholoma > Tricholoma sp. MG99. The sequence continues at coordinate 60,600 of QOVE01015554.1, forward strand.
AGCGGGCTCCTTGAATGTGAGATAAGGAAAGGGAGGGAGAGAAGCAAGAAGAAACCAAAGTTACCGGAGCAGGTTCCTCAGTAGCCTGATCCGCAGCAGGAGCGGGCTCAGCAGCAGGAACAGGGGTATCAGCAGGCTTTGAATCAACGACGGGAGCAGGAACTGTTTCAGAGGCGGACATTATTGAAAAGCGAAGTGAGCTGGAAAGACAGGTTAAGGATAAGAAGACAGGATACGAGAAGAAACCGACATTTAAGAAAATAAAAGTGGAAGAGAGAGAATATGCGTGCTACGCAAAACCAATGGACCCGCTGGGGATGGAAGGAGGTTAGAGGGATGGAGAGTCAGACATTTTTAGCCTTCTCTTTTATTTGATTCCTCATATTTGGTCCTTTGTTTGCCCACGCTAATCCCTGTTTGCTCACAGGGTCCGTTCTCACATTTGCACCCTCCATTCTTTGTTACTCGCTATAGTTCCATCGCATTCCATCTAAAATCACTGGGTGTCTGTGTTCTGGTCATGGCTTTCCACCCTTTGACGCGTTCCACTCAACGTGTCCGCTTGTTTTCCTTGTTTTTCTTTTTTTTTCGACGCATCAATTTTTTATCACGTCACATCACCAAAAGAACCGTCCTTGATATCGGTTACCATCTCCAGACATAAACAAATACGCCTCACGCGACGTCCCTTATAAAATGCGCCATCTGCAATTCCCAGGAACTTCCTTCATGCCCTTTTGTGTGCTCCAAGGCGGCGTTTGCGCAGTATCTTCGCCATCAACCCCGCTTCACCTTATCTAGGAACCATTCTCTTCTTGCAAAGTCTCGTTTTAACGCGTCCCCTATCCTCATACTTAGTCGGAGAATAGAGATCGGCAGTCATCTTCATAATCGCTAAAATTATTAATGTTTTCTGATAACACCGGTACCGGCGTACCGCCTCATATCAACATAATAGGCAGGTGGCCATCATTACCCGACGCTATCCTTTCAACTTTGTGCTAGCTGCTGCTGCTTTTGATCGTGGTGGTGGACGAAGACCTTTCGCCTTCATACGTCTACGTTTTGCATCTGTAACCACAACGTTAATCACATAATTTAATATCATGCTGAAAAAGATCCCACCTTCGAGGTACGATTTATCTTCGTCAGAATCAAATCCTACATCCTCTTCACCCTTGTTCTTCTCATCGATAACCATAGAGACCGGTTCCACGTCATCACCACCATCCTTGGTAGTCGTCAACTTTGCTCTCTTCTCTACCTTGAACTTGGCCACGTAAAAACCATCCATGTTGTGGACATGTGGATAGAATCTTCTAGTCAAATTGAGACTAGGATTGAACGTTTTGCCCCGATATTTTGTGTATCCCTCACGGCCAAATGAGAGACCCGTGTCAACGAGCTTGGCATTCGGGCGTTTCCGCAGTGCATAGTCCACCACAGCCTCGTTCTCGTCGACAGTGATCGAACATGTCGAATATACAATGAAGCCGCCTGTTTTAGACTCCGGACTGACACTATCAATAGCGCACAGGATCAGCTGTTTCTGAAGATGGGAAAGTAGGGTGAAATCACGGTCGGTCTACTCCTTGCCAGTTAGGATATTCTGAAAGGATGTCAAGAACAAGATGTTTCACCTTGTTGACCTTCACACTCGCATCTTTGCTGATGACACCAGTGCCACTGCAAGGAGCATCTAGCAGCACACGGTCGAAGCCTCCCATAACCTTCGGAAACTGCCGGCCGTCATAGGAGCACACCACGACGTTTTTGCACCCCAGTCGATGAACGTTTGCAGTAAGACTCTTGGTCCGAGCCTTGTTGGCGTCATTTGCAAATACAATCCCGGTGTTCTGTAAAAGTGCCGCAATGTGTGTTGATTTGCCGCCCGGTGCCGAAGCCATATCAAGCACGCGCTCATTCGGTTGCGGTGCAAGTGCTATGACTGGCAGAAAGGAAGAGGCGGCTTGAAGCATATAATGTCCCGCAAGGTACTCCGGAGTAGCACCTTTATGAACGGAGTTCAATATCCGTACCAAGCTAACCGAAGAAGAGAAAAACATACCGATTGGGACAGTGCTCTCGAACACCTGCAGTCCCACATTGGTCCATTTTCCGATTGGCTCTAGATTAACCCCTCTGTTCACGAGTGCTTGAGCAAGATCTCGCCGCCTTGTTTTCAGAGTATTGGTCCGTATAGTAACAGGACGTGGTACTTCATTAGCTTCAAAAAATTCAATCGCCTAATCGTCCATAAGTCGTCGCGAAATTCTTCTATCCAAAAATATATACCTCAGCAACGGGGAAAAGCTGAAACAGTTTTTCGGCCAAAAAGTCGTTGTATCCATAATAGCTAGTAATGTCGGAAACCAGCTGGTCTGTGTATTCTGAACGCGAACTGGGCATCAAAACAATTAACGGTTCCATTTGTTCGGTCAGATAATCTTGTCCGACTTACCGACCCTTTTCCGCCAGCCGCTTGAATTTTCCCAACACTCTCACACATGCCTTGATCCGCCGTTGCACGACATGGAGGTCCGGGCCTCCACTCTGCTTCTCCGCCTCACGCTCCGACGCAGTAGGCAGGTGGAAGGGCTCACCACTGATCTCCTCGTCATCATCAACCGCGTCCACGTCCATGTCGTCCTCGTCATCATCAGATTTCGCGCCTTCTTGGAATTCCTCCATATCAAGTTCAGCTTCTGCAATGGCTTTCGCGTCCAGAGCGCGAGAACGGGCCTCCATATTCGCTATGGTAGTATGACCAGCCTCGTCATCAGATGAGTCGTCTGAGTCGTCTGCAGCAGTTTTCCTTTGCAATAGAGACTCTGGATTTTCTGGTTCTTCTTCGTCAGTGTCGAAGTCGAACTCTTGAGCAGGCCCCTTGCTTAGATAGTCACTGCAGTTCAGCTAAGCCAGATATAACATTCCCATAGACTGAATAGCCATACTCGTCTTCGTCTTCTGACCGATCGTCGGAATCACTGGCAAGTTGGCCATCCTTCTCGTAGGACCTACGGAGAATATAACTTTCAGCGGCATAGGACCTAAGAAGCAACCTACTCCGTGCGGGAGTCCAAGTAGTCATCTTCAACATCTTCCCAACCATCACTGGAACCACCAGATGAAACCGTGGGGTCGATTAGCGGATTTGTTTTGCGAGTGTTGGTTTTTCCAGAATCTTTAAGCTTTTTAGTGGGTCTGGGATATGTTTTGAGGTCCGAGTCTGCTTCAGGTTCTGCTTTCCGTTTCCCGAGTTTCTTGGGTGTAGGAAACCCCTTGGAGTGTAATGGCTCAGGCGCAGACTGTTTGTTTTTCGCTCGGCGACCCATAGCTCAGCAAACAGTGAAAACGAAAAAATCGATCACTTGCCTGGACTTATATAATCATGGTATTTATACTAATGGCCCTAACTAAGCAATCCGGCGAGTCCGGGCCGCCTTGCGAGTCGTGCACTTCCTACATCGCAATTTCGCTCCCTCTCAAGGAGAAGAAAGCAGTCTTGTTTCCCTTGTTCTTATCATACGTAGGTTTCTCGTCTTCCTCTCATATCACACAGCTGCTTCATAACATGGCATTTCCGGAAGGGGGCAATTGTAGTCGACCTACATATGTAACATCAGCATTCCGACACCGTCTCAACCGATCCTTAGGCCCAGTGCAAGCCCCGCTAGAAAGGAGGCTCGAGGTTGAAAATCTGCCGTCAGGAAATCAACAAGCCAAGTCCAAACCGAGTAGACTGTTGGAGGTCTTTTGGCGCCGCTGGCATTAGTCGTGTAAAACATGTTCTCAAATTTTGCAGCAACCGTTTTCCAGTCTACCCGAATGAGGGAAGCTGAACCAAGATACTTGGAGCATCGTTTTCGTGAGCAGAAGCACGAACTTCACAATAACAAGCTATACAAACCTGCAGCAGTACAAAGATTCCACCCAGGAACCATGCTACTGCTTTCGCACCTTTCTTGATGAAAATACCCGCACAGATTCCAGCCACAGTACCAAACGTAAGTTCGTAGACCGATACTGAAGAGACAGGCAGTGGAGGGTCCTGCGGTGGAACATCTTGGAGATCGCGGTGGGAATGGGAAGACTCGGAGGCCGGTATTGTGGCTGCAAGAGAAGAGTAGTCATTTTCGGGTGTAGATGAGTCCAAGTACTTGGAAAGACTTGCTGTCGCAGTGTACCACAGGTAAAAACGCAAAAGTCCCCAAGCCAAGACTTGCAATACCCACTGTCTTGAAAATACGGGGCAAAGTGCGAACTTTCGACGATCTGCTGATCATGGAGTGGAGTATTCTTGAATGAGAGGCGGAATGAAGTCTGGAACGCGTCTGAAATAAAATAGCAGAAGGAGGTGGAAATAGCCCCTTCGGATGGGTTGCAAAGCCATGAAGAGGACGCGCAAAAAGGGTAGATAGCGAGGCGAACATCGAAGTGACGATTCTGAGACCAACACAGCGTGACGCGATCGCCATTGCAGTCACGACC
>QOVE01015557.1:0-12140 GCA_003521275.1 Tricholoma sp. MG99
ACATTGGTGTGTCTGGAGTCGTTAAGTGTGTTTGCGGTCTCGGCGGTGGCTGTGTCGGCATTCTGGATGATTGTCTCGGCGCTGTGGGTGATTGTCTCGGCGCCGTGGAATGTGTGTCGGTACCGGGGAATGTGTGTTGGTGCCGTAAATGTCGTAAGTCTGCAACACCAGACTTACACCTAAATAGGTTTGTTAATAACAAAATAATGGAGTGGAAGGAAATAAAAAACTTACCAGCAGCCCCGAGACATCGTTTGACGTCTCTTGGGCCTTTTATTCATTTGCTTTGCCTCCTTCTCGTTCTCTCCCCGTCATCTCCCATCATCTCGTTGTTCCATTTTGTCTGGTGGTGGAGCTGCCGTTCTCTCGCTGTTTTGTAGTCGGACACGTTCGCACCCTGCTAGCAGTTGCTCGTGGCGATGGTTGGGGGTGCTTCCGTGGTTATGTGAGTGGCCTCCGTCATCCTGGTGTCATTTCATTGTCATAATCAAAACCTGTAAGAAATGAAAAATATAAATTAGTTGAATCAAACAAAAAGCAAAGAACATATGAAAAACTTACCAGGGGCCCAAACAATCGTTTGGGCCCGGTTCTGCTGTTGGCTGTAGTGTGGGAGGAGGCAAGGTGATGAGCATTGTTGACGTGGTGGGGAATCATTTGGTCACATAGTAAATCACATGAAATATTGATTTGTAAAATTTTCCTTTTAAGGAAATGTCAGAGTGGGGGAGCGCTAGGTCAGTTAGTACACGAGACTGGGAGATGCTGCATAACAAGGAACATTACGCACCTATTCAAGATCTTATCTGGCTGAATCGTACCAAGATATCTGGAATGTGGAGGAGCTTCAGGGATCTAGAATATCACATGGAAAGACTAGAACACAAAGTCGACGAGGGATTTGCTTCACTTCAGGAGGATGTCGTGGAGCTAAAGGCCCTGATTCTAGGTATGTTCCTTATCTGTCAGTTTTGTCTTCAACCTACTAAATCTACTGTAGAGGGTCGGGATCATGGCCAAGATGTCTTCGAAACCTCGTCATGCACTGGCAGCCTGCACCACATCAACCAAGCCTACAACCCTTGTCTGCCAACTTGTATGGTCAACAGTCGACATGCATGTCATCATCCAGAATTCTCTACTCCTCAGCTCAACCGATTCCGAATGGTTTGCGATGGTCTTTAGTAAATATAGAAGGATTTCATTGCAGATAGGTTCCCGTTTCATCCATGCCTATGCCAGATTTACGCCACGCTTGCTTGATAGTATCTTCCTTGAACAAAGTTGATCTTGCCTGCATGTATTCGCGAACCACATCATGCGCTTGTACTAGTAGGGCACACCATTCACTTGGAGATATTCATCACATTGAGCTTCCCAGGCACGCTTCAATGGACTAAATGCGCCAACATCACAGGGTTGGAGTTTGTGGGTCGTGTGCGGAGGGAGACAGAACAAGATAACATTTGATGTTTGTGCAGTGTCAATCATCTCATATGTAACATGTGAGCCATGTCTGTCGTAAATGAGGACAACAGGCTTTAAAGGGTCTGAGTGTTTCTTGGCCTGAGGAATGAAGACTTTTGTAAACCAGTTGAAGCAAACATTGTAGCTACTTGTATAGTTTGTGGTGGGTGGGAAGGACAGGGTACCATTTGCGATGATACTTGGCGCAGATGAGCTTCAGCCAGGTCTTGTAAGTTATTGCCCTAAGAACAAGTATCACCATTGTAGAACTACACTTGCAAACACAATCTCTTATGCACTAAACATACATTGTAATATATGTTTATCACTGTCATGGTACTAAGGAACAAGTATTTTTGTTGTGGGGCCACACTTGGCAATGCAATCTCTCGCACACTGAACATACATTGTAGAAGATATTTAGAATCGTGTCCACAGTGACAATAGTGTAATTGATTTTCTATTTACAATGGGTACGTGCAAGGGGTGGCGAGAATGAGATTCACAACATTTAAAGAAACAGGAAAATGTCCATATAAAAACCAACACTCACACACATACTCGGGCAGAGCATCCTGAGTAATCTGCAATGCTCCAAGTGAGCGCTGATGTTGTCGACCGTCCAAGGCCGAGAAGTTCGTCAGGTTGATTAGGGAAATTACCACTTGCCCACACTGCTAAGCAAGGTAGCATTCTTGGCAGGCTACTATCTGCAAATTTCGAAGTCGCCGTTGTCTCAGAAATGGCCATCTCCTCTCCGCTTCTCCAGGACTCGTAGTACATTCTGCAGAGGTATCAGCAGGAATATTCTAGGATGCTAAGCATGTAGTAACATACCTTCCACTTATCGTGGCCTTCTTCATGAAGAGTGTGAGCCTTGGTCTGAAGAAGGGGTGCTGTAAGACTGTTTCTACGCTGGATAAATAAAATGTATAAATGCTGTGGTAATAATTGCCCCCTAATGTAGGGGCTTCTTGACCAAGGAGTAACACAAAATACATTTCTGTGCCCGTGTGTATCTAACCCAAAAGTTTGCCACATTAGTTCTGATTATGAAACGAGGAGGAAGCAATGAAAGACATACCAGGGTAGACACCGTTGCAACGACTTTTTTGTTGATCCCATTCTTGAATGCCCATGGTTCCACCACAGCAGGGGAATACTGATCTCCCCAAAGGATGCGGATGATTGCAAACATCAATGTGGGACTCTGAAATGGATATCCGAGCATCGGTTGATCCTACAAATTCCAAATATATTTTAGTACATGCCCCAGGTATGAATTGTATCAACTTACTTCTGCCATAAATGGATAGATAACAAGTGGCCCATTGACCGAAGTTAGGCTCAAGAACTAATTTTGTTTTGATTCACAAAATTTTGTGTAATCGGGCATTCCCTGCATAATATACAGAGGTGGGACGAGAAAGTCAAATATCAACAGTACCCAGCCAGCCAACCAGTTGCGATAAGTGGTTTTTGCATTATTGGCTGCCTTCCACACCTACAATCGCACAGCAGAAATATGAACTTACTTGTCGACTCATGTCATCTGTTAACATGGTCAGAGCTGTAGATCATGGTACTGTTAGCATTTGAATCTAAGCATATAATACTATACGCACGGGGGAGGCTGAAACGCACAGCGGCCAACTCCAGCGAAATGCGTTCTCAGCGTTTATTGGGTGTTTCGCTGCCATGGAGGGAGTCTTCAGAAGATCCAGGGCGTGTCATGATGAAGACTTCTTTTGACTGTATTAATTTTAGGAGGCAGATGTTGACTGCGAGTCACTCAATGGCTTTGAAATTGGGATGATCGGAATCAGCGACATGTCTGTACTCGATTGGCGGCCGTTGTGGATGGATCTCATTTCCTGGAATGTGCATGCTGACCACACCACCAGGCCCTGGAAGTCCGGGCGTCATGACCGGGTTTTCACCACTACTATTGGTCTGGGGCCTGGGGTGCATCACGGGAGCAGCCGCTGTGGAAGGGAGTCCTACCTGTCGTTCCACCGCCTTTCCTTTCTTCGAAACCCCACTGGGTCCTAATCTTCTTCCTTCTTGATATATTCTTAATGAACTTCCGTGGCCTTTATGGGAGGACATTGCAGATGAAGAAGGCTGTGGTGATGCTGGCACGGACACCGCCGACAGCGAATGCACAGGGTAACTCGGAGCGGCGGTCACTCCAGGAAAATTGTACGAGGTTGACATTGTCCTGGATGGAAGGGGGTTGGTATCGCCTTGATATCCGCCATCGCTGCTGTTGCCCCCTGCTAGGTTGGTTAAGTCACCACTGGTTTCACTCCCAAAGGTGTTGGGGTAGAACACTGACATGAGCCTGTAATCTTCACCTTGGGTGTATATGGGTGCGTTTGAGACAGGCTCATTGCAGTCAGCCTGAGGGCTTGTCATAGTAGAAAGCAGTACATTGAGCAATGCATGCAAAATCCATCTGAGTCTCATGCAGGATATTCTTGATTATCTCTGCTGGGGGTATGATATGAGCTTGATCAGACTGAGGGTGCTGACCAGAGTAGCCTGAGTGACGAGACATATAGACAAGTAGACTTAGCAGTGACAGCAGCAATGTCAAGTGAAGAATTGAGAGCGATAAGTAGAAACTCGGGAGAGCCTGAGTGAAGCCCCACATAATCTATAATTTGTCTTATACCGAAAAGAATGCAAGGATGCTTCTCGCCTACCCTGGTTCATAGTACAAGACATCTTTGTGTTAGTTGGGACATATGTATATGAAGACACGCTGGCGTGACATTTGAAGAGAGCCAAATGACAAGTTATCGTTCCTGGGACTTCCAGCTAACATGATGCAAGGCTTACTTAGTTGGTCGAAGATTCCTATCTTGCAAGTTAGGGAAGGCGTCACGTCTGCCATACCATTATGTTTACCAGCATAATTTAGATTAAACAAATGCATTAGTGAGGGATTGATTTGGATGCCACCCATTGATTATTGATGACCGGTGATCTGGTACACTGTCTTAAGGCTTACTTTATCGCTTGCTGGACGTAAAAACAACAGAACATGATATTAAGGGCTCAAATGTACTCGGTTGTTGCGCACACCCAGCATCTTGTTAGTCGGGATGTTTTTACACCCTTCTAAGCTCTAGTCTCTGGCCAATTGAACCTGCCAGACTGCATTTTATTTCGAGAAGAATTTACACCTGAAGAATGATTTCAAAAAATTGATGGATGAATGACCTGCCAGTGAGCAGTGAGTATTTCAAAAACCATCAGAAGATCTCGAGCTGCTGGGAGAAATGTCATAGCGCTCCACCAAAAATGGGGAAAGCCAACCGAAATGAGTGTCGCATTGCAACCCTGGAATTTAGAATGAGAGCATACTTAGTGTGTCGCAGTCAACTAAGTTGGTCTGTTGGCCAACACGAAACGAAGAGTCAATTGTAAAGTCCTAAGAAGCATGTTATTCCTGAGTCTCATCATAAGATTGGTATGAATCAAGGGGTATGAACACATTGTCGATTAAACACTGTACAAGTTATCGTGTGCATCACCAAGTCCCAGCCCATGATGATGCCATCACAGAATCATGAAGTAGTTGTGTTCAAGTTACTAAATCCTGTGATGACATCATCACAGAATTATCTCATGGTCTCAGGTTCACTGACAGGCTATTAATACTTATTACTAATAGCCCTGAGGCGTTGCATCGCAAAAATTATGGCAGGGACACCGTGGATATATCGATATGCGGTACACACATGCAGTACTGACCTTCAAGTGAGAATCTTTTTGATGGAAAGTGGCAGTTCGCCCAGTCCTTTGTGTCAAGAAACATCCATTCAGGGAGTCCACAAGTCCGCGGTTCAATGTCAATGTTCAACATTCAAAGGCTATTTGTCCAAGTTACAAGTCAAACTTAATCATAAATAGACATCAAATAAAAACAACGAAGGCCCACTGGCAAGTTCACCTGCGTAGTGACTCAACTCTTGAAATATGTTTTCTCCTAGTATTGCGAAAGCTTAGCTATGGCCGCTACCTCCAGACTCAATAGGCATAATGACTTCCATGTTCGTTTATCATCAGTACTGGAGTCACCACGGTTGTCTCCTTATCCTTCTCTGGTCAGTAGATCCATGGTCTCGTTACTCATAAATACAACTAATCTAGCATTTTAAGTTTCAACCTGATTATGAATATGAAACAAGGCAAGCTGTAGCTCTTGCTTGTGCTACTTGTGCAGCTGTCTTTGCCGAATGGGAAGCAGCAGCAAGGAAATTAGAAGAAGGGAGACTATGTATCAAGTTGTTAGAGCAGTGGCTGGGAGATGCCCAGTTGAAGCTAATAGAGGCCGATGAACAGGAGGAAATTGCTAATGGGCTCGCCACACCTGATGTTCTTAGTGGCAACGGCGCTGAGTCATTTCATTCTCATGCTGGACTTCAGCAATGGGGAAATGATGTTGCTAGGGCGAGACTTTATGGAGATGGTAGTGCCAGCAACTTTCCTGAGGATCGGCTTTCAGCTGTTGACAGTCCAAAGATTATCAGGGACTCAGATGATGGATCGACGGTGTCTGATATACCACCATCGAGGATGCCACCCATCAAATTTTTTTCTGCCGCCACTAGTGGAGTGCAATCCTTTCAAGTAGGAGGTATATCCAATACAAAGATGGGACCAAACAAACAGTTTTCTTCCAACACCCTCATCGCACAGAGCTCGAAACCAGGTTTTAATGGGAAGGATGCAGAAAGAAGCAGTGTGGAGCAGACAAACAAATGAATTGTATTTTACCCTAACCTGTACTTGTTCTCATCAACGTCACATACCATTATATTATACAAAGTTCTTCAGAAATCCTGGTCACTTGAGAGTATCTGCGACCACATTTTTACTACAATTCTCAATTACAACTCAAGCACAACTAAGTGATATCCACTGGTGCCAATGCTCGACTGACACTTCTTCGTTTGGAATAGCGCTTGTTGGAAACGTGGCAGACTCATAACATAAAATAGGTCCGTCGAACAACAGTGGAGTACACGACATCAGGCCTCAGGTGGTGGGCGAACTTAGGGCGAACTCTGAGTAGGGCGCTAATCAATTTTGACAAAAATCTGTAGGCCATCAAATTTCGACGTCTAATAATAAAAACACATCCTGTACTATGTCATTAAGATGGACAACTTGACTCAGTTCATCCTCTTTTAAGAGGGCGGGAACAGACCCTCCGATTCAATTCATCCCCCACCCAAATTCAATGCCAAAGTACAACGGTCAAGTCCAGTATATTGCACCTGCACTTCAAAACCCTACAAATCCAAGTCAAAGCATCAGTAGCAATTCAGTTAGTGATCTAGTACCATTGTTGGTCGATGTTAATTGTTACTAATATTTGACAGATTGCTCGGCAAGATACCTCTCCTGCAGAAGATGTTGCTTGGTCAAAACCTCCTGTCCTCCCAGGGCAGCAGTATCCACCTATCCCCCCGCGCAATAAACCTTGTCTGAACAGAACACCAAGTCATTCATGTGGAGAGTCCTCATCTCCTCCTGAATGCCATGCTATGCGCCATCCAGTTCCAAGCTCTATGCCAGTTGGGTCGCTCAAGGTTGATAGTACACGCTCTTCCCAGGTCTGACGTTGTGGCACCGTTTCTTCGTCATATAGCTGTTACATTAACATAAATCCAACAGATGGGGAGTGGCCTTGACCTCAGTCTTTTGCCCGAGCCTGCCAATGGAGCTGAATGGCCACAAAGAAAGGGTAACTGTCCAAGACATTTTCGGCCAGTACCTGTACTTGAGGCTAATGAGTTATCAGAGGAAATACAGGGAAAACAGAGGGGTTGGATGCCTGAAAAGCACACTATGCTCATTTGGTGGATTCTAAAGCTTCTTAAACAAGGGTTGAGTAGACATGAATCGTAATTTAGATTGACTATGGAGTCGGCTGTTGCACAAAATTTTTTTTACATCAGCCAGTATCGTAGTTACATGTTCAACCTGGTACATCTGGCATGGTCACCAGCAGTGTACAGCAAGGGGTGCAGACATACCTGGTAGTAAAGGACTTTTTGAGGCATGCAGAGAGCATACATGAATTCACAAAGTCAAATTGTACTGCTTAATTACTACGAAAAATAGGCCATCAGAAACTGAAGTATAACAAGCAATGTGGGATGTACCCCCACCACCTAGCGTTTCCAACCACCCTCCAAGTAGTGGCTCACATTGGCAGCAGGTGGCGGAGAGCAGGCCCAGGTGATCTAGTGTTGACATTGGACCATGCTCTGCAAGCAGCATCATTCATTGCGGAGGCCACTCTTGCTGGTTTCCGCCACTATTGTGGACAAGTGTAGGAATCAATGATCAACGGTTGTTGTGAGATGCATAAGAAACATTAGAACTGAAGAATTAGAACTGACTCAAAGCGAAACACATGCCTAGAATCCAGATGTAGTTTCTCCAGGGTCAGACATATCTTACCACTTACGCAGGTTCACCTTGGAGAGCCATGCATGGCTTGCTGGGGTGCTAGTGCAGGATGTGAAGGCGCAGTGAAGCTGGTGTGGGAGCAGTTGCAGTCGCTGTCCAGTCCACAGCAATTCGCTCTGCCTCGCCCGTCTCAACAGTGTACATTGCTTCGATGAATACCAAACATGATTTACAATCCCATATCTCAACTGATGGCTCGTATGCTTTGAATGGTAGCGTTTGCACATTTACAGAAGTTGCAATCAAGTTGACACTGGGCTGGAGAAGAAGAAGTAGTGGCGTCGAGCAGTAGCCCATAAACTACCGGCATTTAGTAGATAACAATCAAAGAAGAAGAGGCAAATAACTTGCCTGCTCGTGAAGGGCAATATGGCGGGCGGTCGGGTGTTGTGCTACAGTGTACCAGCCAATAAACTCGAACAAAGAGAATACCTGCTTATTTACGGGGCATCAGCGATGATTGACATGGTTCAGATAAAGCTCTCACACTGATCGTGAGGCGAGACTAGGAAGCCATGATCAACTGCCTCTCCGTTACCTTCATTCACTATCAGTCTCGTCGCGCATGGAACGAACACAACACGGGGATGGTGGTGGTTGTTGGTAGCAGTGGCTTTGAGGTTCCGCCCGCATGACTGACTCAGGTTGCCAGTGACGACGGCCCTTACTATGGTGGCTGTTTCTGTTGCACCTGGTGGAAACATAGGTTAGTGGTAGCAATGGCAGGACATCAAATCACACACCATTGTAAGTCCCTGCTGGCATCAGTCTGTTTACAAGGACCGGTAGGGTGACTGGCCTTAGCGCCCTCAGAGAATGCCCAAGGCGCCCATACTAATACCATAGTTATATTCAGCACATTCACCAGGTAGTGACTGTATGACTTACTTCACGAAAAACTTTCGTAATGTGGGCCTGTGGCAGCAACTCGGCCACCAGCTGTGGCAGGGGTAGTAATGATATCTGATTGAGATACACAATAAAATGGGTAGCACATACACAAAAGGCATGTACAACACTTACCCTTGTGCAGGCGATACGCTACAGTCGAGACGACACTTAGTACCTGACGGACTTGATGGGTTTTATCTTGAGGTACCTGCCAGTGAGCATCGGATGGACAAGTTGGCACTGTCGGACAGTAGCCGCAACAAGCACGTCATGTGATCAACACAGAAAATCCATCAGCTTTGCATGGGCAAAGGGTTGCTGGCGTCAAAGTCACTTCGGCTACACTAACGCTTACCCCTACATCTTCCAGTGGGTCTGCTACAGATAAATGGCAGTCACGGTAACGTTGGCTGATCTCTTATTGGCCTGATGACTACCTCGCGAGCAGAATCTCAGCAACCATATGGCCGTCAGTGGTCGAACACTGCCCAATCCATTCTGAGGGCTACACCTGTAGCACCACTGAAATATGGTGATTCCAAGGTCCTGAACGATTTGTTGAGCGTGAGGGGTAGCAACTCAGAGTATTCGGACGCGTTCTTGTTCACGGTTCCGAGGGATGATGGTTGTGCAGAGCACCAACTTCAGGTATGTCACAGTTCGTGAGTCCTTCGCCGTCAGCTAAGGTATCCCCTTTTCCACCACAGATTTCAATCCCAAAACCTATAGCTGAGGCATTTCGTCTAAGGAACAATTCTGAAGTTATTGCTACGAAGGTATTTCTTCGCTCTTTATCTCTTGTTACTGTACAAGGTCACTAAGTGATCGTAGGTGCATGAGGAGAACTGTGCGGCAGAGTATGTGGAGTTCGTTTTTCAAGACCAATACCTTGGTCGAAACGACATGTGGCGCTTAGGAGAGCATCTGGTTGGCCAGTGCGTATATACAAACCAAGATATCACGTTTATCGGGAATATTGCTGCAAAAATTCAGAACATCTATATAAGTGGTAAAAAGGCCAGTTCATGCATGTGTGGTCATGGAATTCATTTGATGTGTGATGTAGGTGTCCTCTGCTCTTATGACGTGTGCAACCAAAGCCATCTACAGGTCTCTGTCTGCCAAAGTTACTATTTTTATCCAAGTTTGCCATGAACTCTGGGAATTCGCTGGCGATGGAGAACACTACAATGAAAAGATCGTCCATTCTTTCTTACCTACACTTTTTGCCAAGTGGCGCGAAGCTGGTACAAGTCACATAGTGACGATTGTGTTCATATCCCACATGTTCTACGACGAGGCTGACGTGGGCTACGCTGCGGGTCCTATGTGCCGTGCTAACTATGGACGATGGTACAAAGATTTTTTCAAAGTCATAACTGACCTAGAGGTCATTTACGATTGGAAATCAACCCTTGTCAGCTCGAAGACTTCGTTTTGGGATTTCCAGCGGGACATTCTCCTTACGCACCATTATCATCAAGCGAACCAGGATTCAGCCATCGGTCCACCTACGCAGGTTTGCCTTTTTGGACATATTTCATTTGCACATGACGGTCCTATCTCGAAGGCTCTGAACCTTGTGCTCAATCCTACTGAAACCCATTACATTGACCACTCCCTATCTTTGACAGGATCTATGATTATTTTGATCACTCCTGGGACAGGTTATTTCTGAGTGCCGAAGTACCTTCTTCGCCTTACTACCATGTGGCTGCTTGATCAAGGTTTTGGTCTTGATATGGTATCGCTCGCGAAGAAACCCCTACATTGAAGTCCCATTTTCATTTTTCAGGGTACCAACCCGGAACTCAAGACGGACACAGAGGGAAAATCTTTACCCCACTCCATGGACCCTTTTTGGAGTTCTGTGGATGACGAGGATCCAAATGATTTGAGCAGCAAGAAAACCTTCTGGTGGGAGCCATTTTGGGTCTCAATTTTATTCTGGGAGACGCAATTACATTTGCCCTTCCGAGAAGACAGGTGAGCTTTTCATTTAACACTATGGAAAGATATGTTGACCATTTGTTTTCAGGTTTGTAGGTCGGGCTAAAATGCATCAGATCCAAATGCTAGGTCTTCTAGATTTCAATGTTGCCTCCAGCATCGAAGTGCCTTTTCTGCCCGAATCGACCGATTATTCTCTAGCATGTTCAACAGAGGATTTCCAAAGCGGAAGCGGAGAAATTTGATATGGACGTCTTTGCTCCCAAACCAGGTCCTCAGATCTTCAATCCAAATTCATACAAATGGATCTTCAAGGGGAACGGCTTCTGCCAGTCACCCGCAGATAGGAGAGGAAAACGTTTTCATCTTCCGTATTGCGAATCATCTGGTGACATTCTTCTGTGCTGAAAAATATTCCCTAACAAGCTTGCCACTCAAACCCATGCTAACGACAACACGGAACCGGACCCTGATAGCAGTCGATCAAAGGCGAAGCTCGCGCGGTTGGAACACGCAGAAAGATGTTGCCAAACTCAAGATCATGAATGAGGTGGCCCGCCTCGTCTTGCCCCCTGCTCGCTCCTCGTCACCTGTTGCCTTTCTCCTGATAGGCTGGATTCCCGAATTCTCACTTGCTGCTCTTACATCTGATGCTCTCACTTCTCTTGTTCTCACATCTCACGTCTTGCATTTCTTGTTCTCGGTCTCAGCTCTCATATTCCCTGTTCTCATTTACATTTTACATTCTTACGTCTCTCACTTCTCAGTCTTGGTTCTGGTATTTCCCGTTCTCGTTCTCGTTTGCTTTGCTTGTGCTCTCGTGCTCTCATGCCTGTGTACATTAGTGATGATAATATATTTCGTGATCGTCTACATCCGTGTGCGCTTCCAATGGTAATATGAGAGCATTTATAGCTGCAGATTTACGTGCGCAGCTGAGCATTAGTAGACCATAAAGGCTCAACCAAGGAATGTGAGGGATTCCATGGCTTATGATTCTAGGGCTTTTTTGTGATGAACTTGGTCTCGTTGCGAAGCCCCTTCCCCCTGATCTGCTTTTGAGTTGCCCACCTGACTGATGTATCCATTACACCAAGGCGTTGGAGTACTGGCTTCCTCATGAAATAAGCGCAGCACACTCTATCCCCTCGACCCCAGAATGGCACCTCATGCTTGAGGAGTCGACCACATAGCATTATTGCTGTGCCAGGATTGTAATTGAATGTGGCCGCAAGATCATGCATGATTAGTTTTGCTCGCCTATATGTACCAACACTTATCAGTTGATCATACCAGGTGAAGTGGCCAAAGCGGTCGATGTGCTCTGGGGTCCGTCGGTT
>QOVE01015631.1:0-11208 GCA_003521275.1 Tricholoma sp. MG99
CAGACTGACGAGGTATTTTCTCTCTCTCTGTAACGTCAGAAAAATGACTTACTTTATCATCATCCAAGCTGTGTGGCGATTGGTGCATTGATTTCCGTTAGCTTTTCTCCCTTATCATCTGAGCGTCCAAATGCTGATGCCGAGATACTACATGCTAGATCGTAATATCCCCCAATACTCTGATTTACGCCTCGTTTTACTTCTGTATCGGACGCTGTGAGTAGTCTTTGTTCCATGTGAACTCCAGCTAACCTATCCATCGTAGTCTACAGTAATTCGTTACTTGCAACTCTTAATGCACGGAAACATATGGCCGCGCACATGAATGATGGCACTCACATGCTCGTGTCCATCCCTCCGTTTGTACAATCCCCATCCAGTGACGCATCTGGCGGGATGGTCCAACAGAATATTGCAATCCGGGTAGAGACCACGCAATCAATGTGTGATGGCCTAGATATTGTACGTTATTCAATTCAACGTGTTTCCTGTTGCCATAACCATATGAAATACAGCAGCACAGGCGGGACGACAAGAAAAGCTTGGATATCGAGAACCCGAGGGCCCTGCAGCTATAAAGTAGGACTAAAGGAGAGTTACAGACTAAATTTCATATGATATTGCCATTGAGCATCGTGCTATACCGAAAATTTGTGCCCTGCTGTGGGCTTTTGCTTCGGAAGGACTGATTCTGGCAGATTTTTCCCCTCCATATTTCATTTGATCAGCTCAGACCTCGGGCTATTAGTACTGGTTATCAATCATTCTACGCGTTCATAAGCAATACGTTGTCCATAGACTTGTGGCTAGTCCCCACCACGAAATCTAGACGGATGGGGGTTGCATGAATGATGAGTACTACTCCCTACCGTATCAAAAACCGTCTCCAGTGGCGTTCAACGTTCCAGAGTTCTGGTGTTTCGATGACATATTCCAAACATCACGGGATGTACAACATACAAGCAGAGCGATAACCCTGGTTTCCGCAGTTTCCCATAATATATCTCTGTTTGGGGAACTATTAGATGTACGTTCTTACCGAATTTTGCGGATGTCATCTTTCAGTCGTTCTGGTTCACTGGACCCGCTCAAAGGCCTAACAAACGTATACACCGCCCAGCATCTTCACACCGTCCCTCATCACGCCACACATACCACGCCCATTTACGTAGCATCGACTGCAGGTGCATCTCTGGGCGTTGCAGTGACATGGGGCTATCCGAGAGGCTTTATATATCGTAACGAGGATCCGAGCCCTGAACGAACGAGCGCGCAGCCCGATACCGTCCGCCCCACATTTAAGGTCCACAAGGCACTCATTGTCTTGTTCTTGTCCTCCAGAACATTTTCGTCCACTCGCAGTCGCAGAGGGTGGCTATAGACGATCGCCCTGAGATGGAGAGGGCGGGCAGGTAAGCAGGGAAGAGTGTTTTTGGGGAAGTGGTGGTGGGTGACCCGCGAGCGAGGAAATTATAGAGAGGCTTTACTAGGGCGGTGAGCTTTCTCGTATTTGAAACTTGAGTCCGGTTGCCCAGCGTCCTTGAGTCTACGTGCTCGGAGGGTGAATGCCACTGAATGGTGATAGAAGGTACAGTGCGGTATATGAGTAGTCCTGAGCTTCTGGCATCCTGCGCCTGCCAACCAATGATGACATGTGACAAGCGAGAGATTGGGCTGCGAAGAGTGGCAAACGCGAAGACGAGTTTCAAGTTGAGACGGGTGTATTTATTTGAAATTCTTGTATTTCCTTTTACGGCTGCAACTGTCGTTCTTTTATGTAATTTCCTTTTCCGCCGGCGGCCCCTTCGAACTTTGACGTCTTGACTCTCATCCCCATTTTGGTACGTTCACAACGTCCTCCAAAGGATTTCGTTTTCTCCGAGTCTAGTTTCTAAGATATGGTTGCCATGACATAGCTGCGCGGGCTCGGACATGCTGGGCAACAGCCTAGTGCGCGTTCTTCTCTCTGCCAAATTTGTGCCAGTGAGTATCAAGTGAGTATAGTATCTAAATCACTGGATAATATGTTAATAGCGGTACGGCGCAAAGTAGCATGTACATGCATTGAATGAGGATACATTCCAGGACCAGGGGTCACAAAAGGTTGTTGATGACTTGCGATATATCTGGAAAATAGCTGACACATCCACAAGATGCAGCAAGCTCCTATCTGGCGTGACGATAATACTAGGATCGCTTTGCGGCCTGCTATCAAGATAACCACGCCGTTTGTGAGTTAGCAAATTTGTCATCGGTGAACGTTGTGATTCTTGTGAATGGCACCACTAAA
Source organism: Tricholoma sp. MG99 (assembly GCA_003521275.1). Classification (NCBI taxonomy): domain Eukaryota; kingdom Fungi; phylum Basidiomycota; class Agaricomycetes; order Agaricales; family Tricholomataceae; genus Tricholoma; species Tricholoma sp. MG99. Next base: position 2,291 of record QOVE01015631.1, read on the forward strand.
CTAGTATACAGATCTTTCAGTCGACTTGTCCTGCCGTAGCATTTGCCGACGACCCTCGTAGTCGAGGGTTACAAATGCTACTCGAGACTGGGAAGCAACTTCCGTTCAATTTTGCATCATCAGCTTTCCCGGATGCAGAACAATCATGTGTGATGAGGTATAATGCACTTGAAAGTTGACACAAGCTAGCCGAACCCGAGCCCCTCTCAAACTCAACATAACAGGCAGTTGAGCCCGTTGTCACCTAGAAATAATGTAAGCATTGTCGTAAACCTTTTATCCAAAACGAAAGATTAATCACTTAGAAGACTACATATTCAAACGATGTTTGTAACTGTACTAAACGGTGATGCAATGCCAGAGCGACTCGGAATTAAGAATATGCTTACTCCATCCCAGACAGTACCATCCCCGCTGGCCTGGCAAGCGCACCTCATGAGGTGCAAATGGCATCACCCCGTCTTCCTCACTGGCAACGTACTGACGTCACGCGTGTCACTTGCAATAAGCGCCCGGAAGTCCGAATCCGCTGCGGGACAGCCCATAGTCAGGCACGAATTTGCTCCATCAGTCAAGCTATTCAAATGTTATGGTCATGATTCTGCTCACCTCTTTGACAGTCGGATCATTCAGGTTTTTGGATTCAAACACAAGCAAGCTGAATTTCACGTGATCGAAGGTTCGATGACTAGTTGCGACTCGGATTCTCTCCACCCGGTACTATGGAAATTATCTTTCGGTTTGAACCTTACTGCCTCATGTACATTCGACTTTAAGTCGTATTACGTCCGAGTGCATCGATGAAATTCTACTAGCATGTTGCTAGGGTTCCAACTTACCTCTACACGTTCGCCTTCAAGTTGAGCCTGAGCACGGCCATGCCACTGAATGCATCCTATGATATCCGAGTTCTCAACGCTCAAATAGCCTGATCGTAGCCTATCCTTTTATTTTGCATCCCAGCTGCTGGTCTCACTGCCAGTCCCCATCACTATATCACACCATTTTCTACCATCCTCGCTCTAACCATCTCACAACTTGCACTCTGCAATGAAGATATCTCAGACTCTTTCACGATTCATCCTCCTCATATACACATTGGCCAGTATATCCACAACACTGGCAAACCCTGCATATGTTCCTCCTGTGTCCGATGGCTATGTTGATCCTCGATCGATTAAACCTCGCCAATCAAACTCACTTCAAGTTCAAGTTCATGAGGTTAATGGCACTGATTTGGCACTTGCAGAACGAGGTGTCGACGTTCGCAACGACGTTGAGTCCAGGCAAATCGGAGCAGCAGTCATGCTTGTTGTTATCGCTGTAGTCGTAGTTGCATCCATCGTCACAGGTCTTGTAAACTGGATCGATGGAGACGATTCAGTGAGTCGTAATTTAATCATGATGCCACTCAAAAGTTTTTAGCATCGACTACTATGATTTGGCATAGGCCCGGCGCGAGGAATACACTCAGGCGGTGGTCAGTGGCTTGTATAGTAATAACTCCAACTACAACTATGTTATATGCCACACATCCTGGGAGTTCGTGTTCGATGGGATCCAGGGCAGTGATTGGAATCAGGTCCACCACGAGCTTGAGATGTCTTTCGGAACAATAGGGTGAGCATTGCCTGCAGTATGTTATAACCACGTCTGAAGGCCATGTTCCAACAGGTACGATATCTTTTGGTTCCGCTCTGGAACATTTAGCAGGTATGGTGATGGAGGGTTTATAAATGTGAGCACCATATTGCTTTTCTTCTCAGATGACGTTGGCCAGGCTGACGAGAAAGCTCATGCTTAGTGGGCCTACATCGGAAACGCGTTATCAAGAAGCCACGGCAGCCCTGATGTGGTTGTCTTTGGTACGAACTACTAGTAGTTCGGCGGAAAGGATATAGTCACCTTCCCAGTTGCAATACCACGGGCCTCAAACCAAAACTAACCATTTACGATAATCGATCCGGAGGACTTTGGGGATGCACATTGGATGCACAAACCCATTGCCCATTACGAAACATTCTTCCGCGTTTGCTTGCTTGACATGAATTAGTTCTCGTCGCCCTATGTGTTCAGCTCCCAAGCTGATTGCTGGTCGACCACACCATTCTACGAAACAACTGTATTGTAGAACCATTTGCGGATAGGTCCAAGACAGGTCTGAACAAACATCGGGGTAGTCGAGAAATTAATACCATTGGTACAACATTGATACCGTTGATCTCTCTCGATAATACGCAAGACTTTTTTGCTCATTTTTCCCTCTCTTCGTTTTCTGTTACCCCCCGCTTCCCCAGCGCTTCCTAGACAGAACCTTGGCATGAAATTGCTCAATTTAATCTTACGATACTTAGGGTGATTCTATCTGCGCAAAACACGGAGCTTGAGCCTTGATTTGCTCTTTCGAGACCCGTGTCTGTTATACTGGAGCGGATCATAACAATAGGTGTACAGTACGTTCAAGCGAGAGAAGTTGGTCCTTTGTGCGAAGTTAGGTCTCGGTCATAGTAAATCGAAATTAGGCATTCAGCCTGGTGTTATTGTAATCGGCTCTTACGGTTCTTAGTGGAACATGTAAAGTCGGGATCAACGGGTGATAAAATCTGTCAGACTTTCAAATTGAATAATTCAGCCATATAGTGACAAGTAGTTATTGTAAGCGTTAAGCGGGAATGCAGGCCGCGCCTGCGCTGCAAGTGGCGGTTGTAAACCATCCACTGGCAGCTTACTACCATGACTTTGGCCTCCAACTCGTTAATAACCCGAGTTGAAAAACGTGAGACTGTGGTGAAGCGGAAGACGTGGTGCACCGGCGCGCCCTAACGGATCGTCATGACAAACCTGAAGACGATAGAAGATCTGGTCTTCATTCGGTTTTTTTCCCTGCACCAATTGTGATCGCCACCATCCATTGTAGGTAAATGAATCGAATAGACTTACCTTTTCACATTATAACCGTAATTAGTTCATTAGCGGAGGGCTCGGAGTAGTCATAGCCTCATAGGAACAGAATGGGGACTGGATACCTGCAAGCGAAATGAACGAGCCTAAAAGGGCGAATTGGCTGGGACAAGTTTCAAGGGAGCAAGCTTGGATTACATCCTTCGTAGGAGTGCTGACATTCGAAAGCCAAAGTGAAAATTATACGCGGTTGTTTGCGCCAAGTTTGCGCATAAGGATTGGAATCATTGGATCATCGGAGTTTTCATATCTGACATCCGATCATCAACGTTGCCACCGCATCCGATTCAAGATTTCACGAGCACTTACGACGAGCGAGAGTGCGGTATTCTTACATCCGCAATGCGCAAAAGCGAAGGAAGATGGAGTGATGCTTTGCCGTGTTCCACTGTCTGGAGAAATGCGCAACTGCTCACAGCACATCACGGAACTGGACGTTGTCATACAAAACATTAGAGCTCCGCCAACCTGGATCCCAACTGGATCCTCGGCCTTGCGTCTCCGTCGCGTCCTATACCTTTCGTATCGTCTAGAAATTGGGAAGGGCACACTCTGTGGCCTGCTACTCCAAAGACGGTTGCTATGTCTGCTGAAGCCAAGTTTCCCTCAGAGCTCTTTGATGTCGTGATCGACTTCCTCCACGACGACTTGAAGACGCTCAGGGCGTGTTCTCTCGTGTCTAGGGAGTGGGTAGCCTCGAGCCGACTCCACATCTTCCGTAACGTAACCCTTCACCATCGTACAGGGAAAGGAACTTCTTCCACAGACTGCTGCCGTCTATTCGATATTGTATCCAACTCCTCAGGAATATCATCCTTCGTCAAACACTTGCAGGCTCACGGAGGTCTTCCTATTGACGTTCATCCCGAACCTTGCCTCCCCTCTCTTCTAAAATTTCTCACAACGCTTCAGACGCTACACATTTTACCAGCACCAACACGGAATTCCACCGCTGTTCTGAACAATGCGGCTGTGGAATCTATCAGATCAGTCGTCTCCACATCACTAGAAGAACTCAAAGCCTACGCGTGCACATTTCCGTACGCTACCGATGTGTTGCGCATCCTCCATTCATGCCGCTATCTAAAGGCTCTTCACCTGCTGGACATAAGTTTCCAGTTCGATCTCACGGGTATTACGGAGTTTTTCGCCGACGAACAATGGATTACTCAAAGAAAGACTGGGGGTAGTGTGTCGCTAGACGTCCTCTCCCTTGACTCAGCGACTATCGCTGGATTTTTCATTCACCCCTTATCGCCGATCGATGTTTCGCGTATTCGAGAACTGAGGTTGAAGATACATCCAGACTTCATGGGAGCTGAACTCATTGAAGCCGCATCCTCCATTGAACGTCTCGAGGTTGATATGATTACAGACGGTAAGCGTTTCTTCCTTCCTAGGTTCGAGACATTGATTTTGGTCAGTCAGAGAGGATCACCTTCGAACCTTGAGCTTAAGCAGCAATCCGCGACTGCATTCTCTCACACTCCGATCACCGGTCCTGTTAGACAGATTCAATCCTCTACCGTGGATACATAGGCTCCTCTCCACGATTTCGTATGAGAACGTTCTCGAGGAATTATATCTTGATGTCGTCATTGATATTCCGCCACCACATCTGACATTAGCAGTGTACGAAACTAACATCCAGGGATGGGAAGCCCTCGACACACTTCTTACGCAACCTCAGTTCTCAGAATTGAAACGTGTGCGCCTCGATTTCTCTCTCGACAACATATTTGGTGATATCATGGTCCCGTCCATTGTGGAAGATATATTGTTGCATCTTCCCCAGCTGAATTGTCGAGGGATTCTGTATGTTGACGCATGCGAGATTAGATGAGCCCGGGTTGATCACATCTACTCCGATTATGACGCTTACGGACTTCGTATTGCACCACTTCATTTCCGCGCCTAGACTTCGATACTGATAATTAATATATAGAATGTGTTACCTTGGTCCAGTATTCATAGAAGCCGTTTCTAATGTATGTGGCTACCTATTTCTCATATAAGTAACCGGAGTAGGGCAGCATACCCCACACCGATGCCATGCCTACAATTCTTCCTCAAGAACTCATCGATAGCATTATTGACCATTGCCACGACAACCGTCCGACTTTGAAGAAGTGTGCTATCGTTTGCAAAGCATGGCTTGCATCATCGCGCTCACATCTTTACCACACCATCACCTTACATCCACCTCCCAAACCTAGAAGAAAGGCAGTCGTCAAACGTATACCGGATGCACAACGACTATTCCGCATGCTACAATGTTCACCCCAAATTGTGCCATACATTCGTGAACTTTCAATTTGTGAGGGGATGGCGGGAAGGGAGTGGATTGCGCAGGAGAGGACGTTACCGGTACTATTGAGCACGTTCAAGAATATACAAAGCTTCAAACTCGAGCGCGAAGCATCCATGCAAATCTCGTGGACGGGCCTTCCTAAAGACTTACAATACGCGCTCGCCGGTATCCTAGCATCGCCAATGCTTTTGGAATTATCGTTGGTTGGACTAGTCTTCGACAGTCCCGTGGATCTTCATTCGATGCTCAAAGCGTGTCAAACTTTGAGAGTATTGCAAGTAAATCATCTTCTTCTCCGCGACGGCAACTCGGAGTCGTTGCTGGCCGGAATCCGAGAGAGCCAGCAGCGTGCTCCTCTGGATATTTTGGAGGTCGGCCCCAGGACCTCAACCGCTCTCATCGACTCTCTGCTACATCCAGAGTCAACCATCAATGTCACCTCTGTTCGAAGGCTGAGCATGGCGGTTTCCGATCATTTCGCAGATTTTGCGAAGCTACTGCGTTCCACGTCTTCCATCGAATCCCTGGAGATAATATTGATGAATGATAGTGCGTACGCAGCTTCATTTATCCCGCTTGGTTGCTCACTTGTATACTTCGTAGTCAATCTCCAAGCATATTGGTCGCTCCCATCTTCTGAACGATTCGACCTCAGCCATAATCCCCACCTCCACACGATTGACTTCAAGATCGACGTCATCCAACGTCAAGACGACCCTTTACCTTGGCTCAACGATGTTTTTTTGTCCGTCAAGGCCCCCAACAACATTCATTATATCAATATTGTATACGGTGTATACCTTCCGGCACCGTACATGGATCGCCTGATGAACACAAAAATCTTCGACGAATGGAAGACCGTCGATGTGACGCTGAACAGTTTGGAGTTTGGCAAGCTCAAGCAAGTAAAATTGGATTTCATGCTGGAGAACCCCCTCGGGTTCGGCATTGCTCCAAGGTTTATGAAGGAAATGAATTTGCAAAGCCCGCTCTTAGAAGCCAGCGATCTGATGATAATAAGCGCCTATGATACCAGCTGAATCGCCTTACCTTCAGATGGACTGACACAATGTAATACTGACAAAGTGTAATTTGCAATTGAGATACCTTGCTCTGCCCGCGCTTTCTGCAACTTTTCTACTTCCGTCAGCTGGAAGTGCACAATGAAGTAAAACTAACCTCCGTACACCGTACACAGTGCCTCACAGATAGCCTGAAATATATGAGCATCGGCTAATGGGTTGTCTGACTCGCGACCTACGAGTCAATCACATGAGCATAGAGCAATTGGCGACTAAAATAATGTACTTCACGTGTTTAGATGTCGAGTTTGCGAAGGACCAAGGCTACGGTTGACAGGAGGGATAGTACCCGGGCCGCCGAACATAGAGTTTGTTCTCTACTGTAGTACTACTACCCCACTACGCTTGACGTAGAGTGCATTTCCAATTATCCTGAGTTCAATGCACAATCCTGTAGTGGTCCACACTTAGAACTAGAAGTAAACCTGAGTCTGACGCAGTGACAGCAAATTATTGCGACATGTGAGAGTCGATTCCAGTGTGGGTTCGCCGCCGCTGCGAGCGACTACTCGCAGGGTAGATACGAGCTAGGAGATGAATAACGTGCATCGGAGGCCGGACAACAGTGTTATCCACCGTTGCTGGGAAGAGGGCCCGGGAGATAGCGGGGAATGGGGAAGATGCGGAGCGAGAAGAGGGGAGATGGAGATGACGACAAAAGTTACAAAACCTGACCCACGCCTACGAGCATCTGCTCCGAGAGTAGATTGATGGGCTGACGACCATGTCACTTGTGCGGGCCTATCTTCGGCACTAAATGGTATGGAACCATGGCTCAGACGATGTGCAATCTTGGGCTTTGCATTTTACATGCAAGGTTTATCCGGATGTCATGTGATTGCGTTTCAGTATATTACTAATACTATATACGTACTAAAGCGGCAATGGGTGTCACGGTGACTGTCCCTTATCGTTCTACATCTTTGAAGGACATGGCAAAAGGTTTAAACGAGACCACTGGAATTACCAAGTTCCAACGCTTCGCCACTTGGTGAACTTCCAGGCGTGGCGGCAGCGTGGTTCAACTTTTGACAGTCTTGTTGGGCTACTGGCACATGTTGGGCACATGAGGTTCAAATGGCGTCACTCCGTCTTCCTCAACGCACTGGCGTGTCGCCTGCAATGAGCGCCCGGAGGTCCGAATCCGCTGCGGGACAGCCCATAGTCAGGCGCAAATTTCCTCCATCAGTCAAACTAGTCAAGTGTTATCCTCAGATCGTTTTCGGATCATCCAGGTTTTTGGTCCATTGGATTCAAGTTTCAAACACAAGCTTGATAATTTCATGCGATCAAAGGTTGGATGACACTTGTCAGATGAGCAACTGAGCCCTTCTCCTGGTTATTCGATTCTGACTAGTTACCATTTCCTCCACCGGTACTATGGATATTATCTACCTCGGATTAAACTTTAATCTCATGTATGTTCGACTCCAAGGGATATTACATCCGAGTGCGTTCAATGATTAAAACTCTACTAGCATGTGTCTATGGTTCAAATTTACCCTTTCACGATCGAATGCATCGCATGGTTATCCGAGTTCTCGATACTTAAATAGCCTGATTCCAGCCTACCTTTTGATTCCACATCCTAGTTGCTAGTCTCACTGCCAGTCCTCATACACAACACATTTCCTATCATCCTCACTCTAACCTTACCACAACTCTGTAACAATGAAGATATCTCAGGCACTTTCACGATTCATCCTCCTCATATACGCATCAGCCAGTACATCCACAACTCTGGCAAACCCTACATATGTTCCTCCTGTGTCCAGCGATGGCTATGTTGATTTTCGGTTGATCAAACCTCGCCAGTCGAACCCACTTCAAGTGAATCGCACTGATTTGGCACTTGCAGAACGCGGTGTCGATGATAGCAACGACATCGAGTCAAGGCAAATACTGGTCCTGCCTATTATTTTCGCTACAATAATAGTTGAGGGCATCATCGCAGGTCTTATAGAACAGTTCCAAGAGGAAACTCCAGTGAGTCGTAATTTAATCTTGATGCCTCTCGAATTCTTAGCATCGCCGGTTTGGCATAGTTGCGTGAGGCATACACTCAGGGGGTGGTCACTGGCTTGTATGGTAATAACTCCAACTACAACTATGTTATATGCCACACGGACCATACTTTCCTGTTCGATGGGATCCAGGGGCATGATTGGAATTCATATCACCACGAGCTCGATGGCCTAGCCTTCGCAAGAACAATAGGGTGAGCATTGCCTGCAGTATGTTATAACTACGTCTGAAGGTCATGTTCCAACAGGTACGATATCTATTGGTTCCGCTCTGGATCATTCAGCAGGGATGGTGATGGGGGGTATATAAATGTGAGCACCATATTGCTTTTCTTCTCAGATGACGTTGGCCAGGCTGACAAGAAAGCTCATACTTAGTGGGCCTACATCGGAAACGTGTTATCGAGAAGCCACGGCAGCCCTGACGTGGTTGTCTTTGGTAAGCTATAGTTCGGCGGCATACAGTCACCTTCCGAGTTGCAATGACCTCAAACCAACACTTACTACAACCCATATGTGCCCATTACAATCATTCATTCG
>QOVE01015641.1:0-16208 GCA_003521275.1 Tricholoma sp. MG99
TACCGTGAGCTTCTGATCAGTACCTTTCGACTTCAGGTACAGAACGAACTGCTTTCCCATGTATTCACCACCATGGTCTGAGTGCAGAATTTTTATAGGCTTCTTCATCTGGGTGTTGCTCCAGGCCTCGAATTCTTTGTAGGCATCAGGTGCATCAGATTTGGCAGCAAGAAGGTGAAGGTGAGTGAGACAAGTGTTGTCATCAACGAATGTGACGTAGTAACATTTTCCACCCTTCGTAGCAACCGGTGCTGGTCCCCATAGGTCTGAGTGGATCTCGCCTCCAAATTCCATCGCCCTCTCCCCTTTTCGAGCCTTTGCAACTGGCTTTCAAGTAGCTTTTGCATACACACAGGATTCACAGAAGAAATCATTGCCTGATGTAGTAGTTTCAAGATGAAGACCTGTGACGAAGCCATCTGTTGCGAGTTTCTTAGCCACATTGACAGAGATGTGACCAAGATGACGATGAAATTGATCCAATGTGAGTGCCTCTTCTGCTGTGCTGGCAGATTCTGGCTCATGGTCAACACGATATAGTCCACGACAGTTTTTCGGGACCTCTCCAACTCGTTTTCCATTTGGCCCAGTGATGCTACACTTCCCACCAGAGAAGTTCGTGGAGAATCCATTCTCATCCAAACGGCCGATGGAGACTAGGGTGTAACCCACCTCAGGGGAATACAACACCTCTGTGAGTCGTAGCTTGGAGCTATTGGCACCATTAGGTACATTGACAACTAGCTCGCCCATTCCAACTGCTGAAAAATTTTGTTTGTTCACAGCTCGGAATGTTTTCGGGGAAATGGTGGAGAAATTCTCAAGGTCTTCATGGAATGGAGAGATATGTCTGGTGGTTCCAGAGTCATACACTTCAGCACGAGGTGAGTCTGCAACATCTTCGCCAGCACCAACATGTGCTACGAAATTGTCAGCATCTTCTTCCAAGTCTGGGTCAACGCTGACAAACGAGCTGCTCTCGCTTCCATCAGCCCCAGATAACTCCTCGGATTCCCAACCGCTGATCTCATCTGCATCACCCTCGTCTACCTCTGAAAACCAGTCATCATCACCATCAACATCATCCCCAGCATCCGATTCATCCGATGAATCAGACAGAGCCACCAAATCAGCCATCAAGTCATCATCCGAGTCAGAATCATAGTCTGCCTCAACATAGAATGCCCCCCCAGCTTCAGAAGACTCTACTGCAGCATTAGCCGAGCCCTTCTTTGAGTCACTCTTCTTGTCGCTAGCTTTGGGGGGTTTCATACACTTGTCTTTGTAGTGACCCTTTTCACCACAGTTCCAGCACTCTCCACGGGGCTTCCGCTTGTCCCTTCCAGACGTTACAGCTAGTGCTTCGTCTTGCCCATCAGTCTTTGATCCCTTGCCACAATTCGACCGATGTATGGCGTGGCGCTCATATTCTTCGGAGATAATGGAGATAAGGATGTCAGGCTTGACTTCCTTTGTGGGATCATTGACACGAGCAGCAGCTATGAGGCTAGAGGCAAAGTTGGCAAGAGCGGGGGGTAGACAGCTGATTATGGTGGATCTATAGTCTTTCTCCTCAATGTCGACACCAACCGTGGCAAGCTTCTCACGCTTGACGTGAAGCTGATCAAGAAACTCATGGATGTTACCCTTTTCAGGACACTTCGACCGTAAAAACTGTGAGCGAAGCTCAATCTGAGCAAACACCCCCTTTGCCGAGTACTCCGCAACAATGGCGGCCCATCAATCCTTCACAAGCATGTGGCTGTGTATCAAGATCAACGCTGAGTCAGGAATCTTCTGCATAAGAAGTGACTTGGCAGTACGCTCGTTCTTGTTCCAGGTGGCAACACCTTCAGCTTGGAGTTGAGTAGGAGGGGAACTGGTAATGGGACAGACTGATGTGCCATCAAAGTGGCCCCAGAAACCTTTTGCATCAAGAGCATCTTGGAAATGCAGCTTGAAGATGGTCCAGTTCAGACCAGATGCTTCAAGCTTGGGAACAGACGAAGGGAGGAGGTCGGTAGTGGTCAGAGCAGTGGTCATATTGGCAGGGAAACAGGGGCCCAATAACCTGTAGGAATTACTATACGACAAATAAGATAACTCAGTGTTTGTGCACGTGAGCAAGAGCCAAACAACTAATGTATTCACCTATATGACAAATAAGATAACTAGGTGAAATAAGTAAGTAATGACAGTATAAAGTAAGTAGAAGATAATCACCTCAGCGTTTGCGCGTGCAAGCGAGAGCCAAACAACTGAGGTGCAGGTATGAAAACTGTACAAGTTTTATACTGCAATGTCTACGTGTCAAGGTACCAGAACTAAGCGAAAGATATATGAACGAAGTGCAAAAAGAGTGATGCTAATATAGTAGACAAGAGTGGCATATTGGGTATCATGATCATGCTTACTTGTAAAATAGCACGGTCCAGGGAATTGAGGTGGCAGCGCAGATGACAAGTCAGCTTGCTATTCCAACACTAGGATGTCAGGAGAGGTCTAGTTACACTGAGGATCCAGAAAAAGCATCAGGAAAATCCAAGGCTCACTTACTCTCCTTAATCATTGCTTAATCACTCCTTATTCTACTTACTGAAAAAATAAGGAGAATATCATTCAAGGAGATCTCCTTAGAATAAGTAGGGTCTCCTGCTGAAAATAGCTTATTTTCTCCTTATTCATGCTGATTTTGCTGCTTAACTACTGAATCTTAGTGCTTAGGGGGACTGCCACCTCAAAAAGCAGGAATTGTAATAATAAAAAATATATATTGATATTGTGCTATAGAAATACATGTCTACATAGCACTAATTAGTACACGGCACTCTCACTCCCCACTCCCCTATTATTCCCAATTGCTAGCACTACCCAGGCTATCCTCCATTCACCCCCCATTGGCGCTGTTCTCTCGTCATTCCCTCATTGCACTGCACCGTTCCCGCTTCCTCATTCCTCCTGGCATCTTCAAGTTCACGTCATCAATATTATTCCACCTGTGATCCACCCCACGAGCAGTTGCTCATGAGCCGGAGACCCGTGGAGGGGGATGCCCACAAGGTATGTATGCACTCCCATAAAGCTGTCACATCATAGTTGGCCCCCCCACCGACCTCGACATAGAAAATGCCGCACATGGCAATGGGGACCCAGAACAAGACTGAAATCCCCTCCACGGCTGCGAGCACCTGCTCACAGCATGGATGGTGGTGCTAATTGCCTATGACAAGGAGGCAGAACAACCAGGAATCACAGGTACACCAGCACCAGCACCACATGATGATGCTGGATGACCACACACCTGCCGCTAGCCCTATCACCATGACAAATGATGCCACATGTCTCCCAGCATCCCTCTCACCCTCCTAGTCCCAGTTCACAGCCTCACATCCCATTTTGATGGGGAGGAGGGAGTTTGTGCAGCCATCCTTGGTGTGGGAAGTCTTGCAATGGATCGATAATTTAGACCCTAAATTAACTAGGAATACCATTAGTGAGGAACAATGCCAGTGAATGATCAAGGAAAACTTACTTAAGACCCAAATGACAGCTGTGTCGTTTGGGCTTGCATTGTGTTCGAGATGGCTTTATAGCCTGGTTGGCAGGGATATGTATTATGAGTATGGGTATGAGTGAGGGTGGGACTCGACGGAAAGGAGGGAGGCAGCGGTAAGAAGTATGGGAGCACTGTTATGAAATGTCTGGGACCATGGAACGTAGGCGATGTTGGGATGATGTTGGGAGTGGTTGGGGAAGACAAACAATGGTGTGGCGCATTGACGTGGCACAATGATGGCTGTTTCGGAAAATGCCAAGAGAGGACTTGGAGAAATTTTGAACATATCTCTTAGGCAATAATGTAGTCCTTACAGCCTTAAGTTCTTCATTTACTTCCTTTCACCCTTATTCTACTTACTCTATTGTATATACTTGACTCATCAAATTTTTAAGGAAAAAAAAGTACTTATTTTACTTAATGTACTTAAAGGTCCTTAACAGTGCTCTAAGCAAAATAAGGAAAATAAGTAGACCTTTGATTTTGCTGATGAATCATAGTAATTGGTGATATTTTGGAGAAAAAAAAATATTTGAGAGCATTTAGAATTTTACGATATATAGACCTAAATGCTGCTGTGATGCTGTGCATCCATTGCATCCATTGGAAGGATTTTCAAGCTGCTCAAAGCAGCAGAAACCATTGATATCATGCTTGTTTCTGCTTTGATGGATTGATGGGTGGCTCGGCTAAATCCACACGTCCCAGCAGCAGCCTGAGGGTTTAGTTTTGCATGGGACACGATGCTTTTGGCTTGCAGCGCCAGCTGCAGCATTGCCATGAAGAGTCTGAATTTTGGGAGGCTTTGGGACACCCTGCCTCTTTTAGAAGACCCTTGATGGGGTTGAAAGATGATGATTTCACGTGTTTGGATCACAGATCATGGTAATCTCAGCTCCAGATGTTATGGAGAGTGCCAGCAGAGACTGAAGTTGGAGGCAAAAAAATTGAAGAAAACATTTGCAGCCGGCCTCTCCTAACAGTTTTTTTGCCTCTGACTTCAAACTCAGCTCGGACCAGTGAATGACCAGTCCTCCTGAATGAGCACAGTGAGTGTCTCCTGCCCTGTAACGTCGGGAATGAGACTAAGATCACGACTGATAACGCTCAGCTGCACACTATCTAACTGATCATCACTTGCCGCAATGCCGCCCGGCCATCAACCCATCCCTTCTCACTGTCATTGTCGACATGTGCCCATCCCGCACAGCTGCTGTGTCCCTGGGACATGCTGACCTAATCACCCCTGCTTGACCTGCTGTGTCCCATGACAACAAAGCATGTTTATTTAATGCAGCTTTCATAAATAACTGTGTAGCATGCTGGCGGCAGAGCCCACTACTTTAGTAGTGCAAACAGTAGTATATGATGAGATGACTTTCAAATTTGTAAATGCAGTGATGTCCTTAGGATCTTATGCTAAACTCATTTACATGTTTTGTCTTTGCTATGTTGTAGTGTGCTTTTTCAATGTTGGTGCATAATGTGGCAATCTTTGGTCATTGTGGTGGGTGAGTACTGAGTGCTTGAGGTTGGTTGTGGTGGTGTGAGAAGGGGGCTATGTACTGGATGTTTCAAACGCTCACTAACTTTCGTATCTTCAACAAACAAGCAAAGTGCCAAGAAATTCTACAAGTTGATTGCTGATTGTCTAAAATGGCCGGTACTGATGTGCTAAGGATACGGGTGGTGGACATGATGATATTCGAAGACAGATTTAACAAAGATGAGGTTGAGAAAATATTTATGCATGATCGGAGGCGATGCAACATAATCAGAGACAAAATGAGACATATTCCTTGACTCAGGGATCCTCAACAGACAAGCAAAGTGCCGAGAGATTCTACAAGTTGATTGTTGATTGTCGAAAATGGCTGGTACTGATTTGCCAAGGATATGAGCGGTGGACATGATGATACTTGAAGACAGATTCAACGGAGGTTGAGAATATATTTATGCATGATCGGAGGCGATGTGACATGATCAGAGACAAAATCCATGGATTGCTTACCAAAACCACTTATCAATCCAAATCAGGTGATTGGGAGCCAATGAAAAGTGGACACATCAGCGTTGACAATCGGGCATTTGCATCTCGTGGTCCATCCACCCTTAAAACCCACTACTAAAGTAGTGGGAACAATGGCACCGCAAAGAAGTGTTTGAGAGTGTTTGGCGAAATAGAGCACTTCAGCAAACTTTGACCGAGCAATTTTCTCGGTTGCTGATTGGCTGGGAGCTATGGAGCAAGCGTGATCAGCCAATCAGATCGTTCCGGTCAAAAGTTGCTGAAGTGCAGCAACCATTTGAGGGCCCGGAGTGCCGGCGTGGTCACGTTCTATTGAATGCCGAATATGCCGATCTTGATAAGGTTCAAATGAGGCAAGGGTCAAACTTCTGAACATTTTTCACGAGTGCCATTCTTTATAATGGCAACAAAATACGATTTACACGAACGTCTCAGGCGTCTGACTCACTGCCACTGCCAGTATCTCTTAAGTATCTGAAGTCGCGTCATACGCATGGCACAGGCCAACAGATGACCCCCAACCACGACGGTTGAGTCAACCCATATAGAGATAAGATCAGGTGTTAGGCAAGAACTTCTTGCCTCAGATTACTGACTACGTGTTGGTGCATGGCAACACGGCTAGAAAGCACAGATATCCGAATTATCCGAATTATCCGAGTCCCCGTCCCATCTACCCTTGTCTCTAAGCTGCGTGATCACTTGTTTGTATGTGAATCCCAGCGCATCATTGCCGTAGTGCGCAGTTGTGCGCGTCGCCGGCACCAGCGGTTAGGGTGCGGCTCGGCTGGGGTGGACATGTGAGCGGCTGGATTGCAGACCACCAGTTTAGCTTTAAAAAGAACTGATAAAGAAGATATAGAACAAGCCAATCTTACTAGAAACAAAAGGAAAGGAGATGTGGGGCGGAATCTACGGCATCATATGGCAAACGGGTGAACTCGAGAGTGAAAGAGATTCGTTTCAATTTGTTTGCGCGCTTCAAGGTGCACTGGCATATTTCGTGGCTCTCGAGTCTCTGCTGCCCTTCTCCCATTCTCCCACATCTAAGATAGGAGCTAGGCTCTAGCACACTTTACTATAAATAACGGCACTTTCAAAAAATGTGACGGTTCGTTCACTCACCAGAGGCGTGGAATGGCAACCACTACTAGTCTGAAGTGCAAAAGGTATTAGGAGGCCAACAAGACGAGGCTTGTTTTTTGAAGAAATCCCAATGGACCTCCCTCGGCGCAAAATATGTACGTACACGTGGGTTGTGTTTACGCTCTTCCCCGATAGCACGATTTGCTGCAAATTCATTAAGCATTCTTATCCTTGGTTTTCTTATCTACCCTAGCACCGGTCGAGGCTGAGTATCCAACCGTCCCAAGAAGCACCATCACTGCCCCAACCCACATCATCCACACATTCACTTCCTGCGCCTCCTGTTTTTCCCACCCGGCACCATCCCTGATTTTCCACATCCCAAATCCAACGACACTCAGCACTAGACTTATCGCCTTTCGTACGACGAGGATAAGGGTCACGGTAAGTGCGCTCACGCGCGTCGTGAGGCGGTGCACGCCCGCAACACACAGAAGCTGCGTAAGTGTGTTTATGAGTAGAGGGAGGTACATTTTGGGGATACGTATGTTCGTTCGTTGGGATGCTAAAAGGAAGGATAAGTTGCTCCGGATAAAGGGAGAAACTGACGTGGAGAGTGAAGGTGGAATCGAGATAGGGATGGAGAAGCAAGGTCCAGTATTGATGATACTAAACTGGTTGGCTAGGTCCTTCCGCATAGAAAGGAACATGGGTAGAGCTAGTGCGTGGAGGTAAAACATAGATTCCTGCCATGCAGGGGTGCTATCCGAGCTCAAGCTCGATTTCTTTGCTGTTTGCTTCAGGTCGTAGGATGCCCTATCCGGCGTATTCACAAGGCCGTTGGAGCTAGAAAGCAAAGCTGGACGGCCGTATTTTGTGTATGTCCAATCCTGGACGAGTCCTAGAAAGCCAGAGAGAACGAGCGCTAGGGTAAGAATGGCAATTCCCATCGCATACGTGTAAGAGTTTGCTTTTGAGGTATCCAAGATTGTGGGGGAACTTTGAGTGCTGCCTGAGGCAGAAAGTGTTGTGAGCGTAATTCCGAGCGTAACAAGGAGGACAGAAGAAATCTGTAGAGAGGTATATCTAGATTTGATGTTTCTGTTACTCTTAGAAGAAAAGAAATTAGACAACAACCCACCTCTTCCCGACCAAGAACCAACCCAGTAGCATACTAATTATCAAGCCCCCACTTCGAAAAATTATGTGTACAGTCATGGGTATATGATATGCAAACGCAGCATTGTTCAGTAGGGAAATAAAGTAAAATAGAGCAACTTGGATTAGGTAGGGTGTAATTGGGATCCTGCGTCGTTTTAGGCGTGGTCCATAATGCGTCCAAATGATATGTTTCGGAAGCCCATGTAGAGAAATGATCAAGAACTGTGAAAAAGTAATCAGAGATCCAGTGTGAGGGTGTTTCGCTATCAGTTGTTCCAACGAAATGGCATTACTGTTTTGCCGACTATGGGTTATTTTTGAAAAGCAGCGCAAATTTCGAACACACCTGCAGCAGCCTCCAAAAATCAAAGAAAGGGTAGCTGTCCAGTCATAGATAACCATGCCGTCCTTGTCATAACGCGGCTGTGAGTTGGCAGTACGTACGTGTAGTCACGTCACGTGAGCTGGAACTTACGGAGAATTCTCATTGTCTCCGACTAACGGCAGTGCTCTTTGTTCCTAACCATCATGAGCTCGACTCCTAGCGCTAGCTCGACTCCATCTCAAGCTTAAAGTGAAAGGAAACTTGGGGTTACAAGGATTCTGCATTCGTCTCGTGATCAGCCCACGACCTAGCGCGTCAGTCGTGTTGTTTGTGCATGATATGCTCAGAGCCCCTTTTTCGATCGACATAAGCTCTGGCTCAATCGTTCGCTGCTCTCATTTCTTTTCTTCCCTCATTTTTACATCCCTTGACGGGCATTCCTCATAAAAACTATCCTAATTTCTTCACGAACTCCCATGTCTGACTTCACACATCGCCGCCATCCAGCCTCTCTCCTACCCGTTCTCACCCATAGCCCTCACCTCGTCCATCTAGTGGGAAAACGGGTGACCAGATCCATGGTCAACTATGTCGCTCGCCAAATAGTTAAAGCTATCAGGATACAAGGCGAGAGTCCAGCGGCGGGTGACCTCCCGACTCCGCCCCAGACACCGCACAAGGCGGGGTCTGCTAACAACATGGACACGCCCGCCCCTCGCCTTATCCCACTAGAGGACTTCATCATTCGTCTTGTCAATGCAGCGAATGTCCAGGTGGCCACTCTCCTCACGACCTTGATCTACCTCGAGCGGCTACGTGCCAGGGTTCCCGCGATGTCAGAAGGTCTGTCAGCCACCGCTGCTTAGCTGCCTGCAGGTACTGAGACATTCACGACACTTTTACAGGCTTGCCTTGCACACACCACCGCGTATTCCTTGCCATGCTCGTCGTCGCCGCCAAGTACCTCAATGACTGCTCACCAAAGAACTGTCATTGGCAAAAGTCCGCCATCATGTTTAAGACCTCTGAGATCAATGTCATGGAGAGTCAGCTTCTATATTTTCTTGACTATGATCTCCGCTTCAGCGAGGCAGAAGCATGCCGCGCGTTCGCGCCCTTCATGACTCCTGACGCTCTCGCACGGGACGCCAGCAGCACGAGAGCGTCTGCGGTGAATAAGGTAGTGAAAGCAGGACGTGCAAGGGCACAGCAACAAGCGCAGCAGGTCCAGGCTCAAGCTCAGGTCCAAGCCCGGGAGCAGGCCCAGGCGCCTCCAACGCCGCCGCCGGAGGTTCCTGCACCAGCACAGCGGGTTGTTCAAGTCCGCTCGCCAACGGTGGTCCGAAAGCGTTCTTCTACCGCTGCTTTATCTGTACACCATCACCCGCAACGCACACCCGTTCCTCCGCCGATGTACAGTGCTGTCAGCACCGACTCGTTCTCGTCCTCCTCTTCGTCAGATATATCCTCCTTGCTGGACGATACCAGCTCCTCTTCGTCTTCCTCAGGCTGGACGACTCCGGAAGACACCGAGTATTCAGAGGACGAGCGGGAATCTGGTCCCAGGGTGTACGAGAAACACTCTCAGTCGCGGCTGGGAAGGCCTAGTGAGCACGACACGGATCATGGAACGGCCATGGACTTCCTGGAGGGTGCAATCGCCACCACTGCCAAAAAGCCATTCATCTCTCGTCCCGTCCCGTCTGTCTCTACATATGCGTACAGACACCTCGCCCAGCATGCCCGACAACCAGACAGGACGCGCAAGCCCTCCGATACGTCCTCCGTGCACACCATCACCGCCTCCTCACCACATCCTCATCCCCACCACCTCTCCGTCTTTGCCGGCCGCACATCAAAACGCGCGGTCTCCGTGTCGATACTACATAGTAACCCCGGCAAGAGCCAGGCCGACGGGCTTGCGGCTAGCACCACGATGCCTGTAATACCAAACTCCGTATCGACGACTTCAAGCAGGGTTAGTGGCGGATTCTTGAGCCGGATATGGGCTGCTACGAAAGGGCAGGCTCAGGACGTAGAAACTCGTGATCAGGGCCGGGACCGCGAGCAAGAGAAAGATGCGGCGAGTGGGGACTACGAGCCTTGCAGTGCAGGTGGCGATCGATACGCGTATGGGACGGGTGCTAATACTGGGCCCCAGCACCACCACGGCCAGAACGCGTTCCGGCGGCTGGTGCTTTCGGCCCATGGGGGATCGCGGGGTGTAGGGAGGGGTACGGGGTGGAGTCTGGAGCACCAGGTGTTTGATGCTTGATTTTTTTGGATGGGGTTGTTTCGTGACGCGCGCCTTGCTTCGTGCCGCGTGATTATTATGAGGAATGGACCGTGCCTTGGGAAGACTGGTCATCTCACCCATCGCGACCAGGTCTTACTGTCTTTCAGTGCTTCTAATCCCTTCCTTTCTTTTTTTTGGGTTTTTTTGTTGGTCGGGTTCAGGACACTATCGGAGTTTTCTTTCGGCATGCTAGTCATCTAATATCTTCGCTCATTTGGGACCTTCCTTACCCTTACTCCAGGACATTTATACTAGAGGACATTTCTTCATCACATTTAGCGCTCATCGTTTACGTACACACGCACAAGCACATCGCTATCATATGTTTTAGTCATACTATACAACTACCTATTACAACTACCCACTGATACTCGTAAATTATGATACAGGCAGAGGTTTAATGCGCTTTATTTAGCGGGCTGTGGTCCTGCAGCAGCCCAGGTCTAATGAAGCCTAACTTCTGGACGCAATACAATATATCGTCCACTCCTGCAACGTGCTGTTCCACATGCTCATTACAAATAGCAGTTATACGATTCACATAATTGGTCCGATTAACATGCAAAATGAATCTTTCAAAAAAGAAACACAAACAGCAATTTTCAATCATTGTCACTTTCTAGCGTGGCACGTTCGTCAAGGTAATCTCGATCCCGAGGTAAGGATCGTAGTTCGCGGAGACATGCGACAGACCGGGAGCGCTTCAAGTACCAAGCAAGGTTGTGCTTCATTGCAGGGACATACGGATCCTTCACAATGCGCAAGTTCAACTTCAGAATCAGAACGAGTTCAAGTTGTTGATGACACTCACAGGCCGATATTGAGCAAGAATCGCCAGGCGCTCAGTAACATCTCTTGTAATAGCTCCATATCCTTCCTAGATCAAAGTACGTCAGTTCGCTCAAAAGAATTAAAAAGGTGTAGAAGCGAGTGCACCATACCTTCTGCCAATACATGACGTCCCTCGTCCTCAACTCGTCGGCATAGAGCCACGCTAAATCCTTTGACTTGACTTTAAATTCGGTTGCCCTCTTATGCTTCTTCCTCTCGTCCCGGCGGTCAAGGTACCTATGCCAGTTGATCCATTGATAATAGTCCTCATCTTCGAAATAAGGATGTATGGTGCCTTGGTGGATCGCGGCCCATGACTTTCGGCTCTACATCGCACAGAGTGAGTAAGCTCTATATATGCAAGGTTTGTCGAGAGTCACGACCTTGGAATGTTCACCGGGAGAAAGCGACTCCGTGTTGGGGGGACGGCGTTCTCGAGAACTGAGCTCGAGAGTGTATTCTAATCCGTACCACTCGTCGCGGTCGTCGGTGCTTGGGCTACGTTGAAGAGTCAGTGATGTTGCAGAGCATGGTACGTCCTCGATAAGAGCATCATAGCACTGCGAGAAACCAATTCACCTAAAGAATACGAGAAATGATGATACCACGTACGTTCACACGGTCAGGTTTCTTTCCCTCCTTAATCTCCAAAGAATGGGATGGGGAATAGGAGGTATCTTCATCACGATCGAATTCGGCTGCATTACGGTGCACTGTGGGTCGATATGGATCATAATGCATATCATCTTGGTGGGAACAATTTGATGGGTCAGGAGAGAGAACGAGTGGGTCGTCAACGATATCAGGAGTCAAAGGTGGAGTTACAAAGTGATCTGAGCTAGAGGAGCATGAGACAGAAGCCATTGATGAAAGAGTCTCTGACGGCATCGATGAGGGCTGATAATCGTTCGATGCTGGATATCCTGAGTGCATTTGGTCATGAGAATTGGTCTGACGAGAGAGAGCAAAGTTTATAAAGATCCTTTTAACGTCTTGAAAGCGGTTCGATCGAAAAGGAGAATTGGAGCGTGTTGGCGTTGGAGTCGAAGCTTCTGCAGTCACGGATCTGATGTCGAGAACGTCATTGTAGTCTTGTGTGCTGCCAAGTTGATTGTTTCCGTCGAGTGCGTTTGATGTCTCGAGGTCGGATTTGTAGTCCCAGTTGTCGTTATCACAGCTAGTAGATTCCAAGTCCGTAGGGCTCCCAAGAGAAGACGGAGATGTGGAAAACAAATAGCCAATTGAATTCATAGCAAAATTATTGAAGTTGCGAATACGAGTAAAGATTTGCGGTTGCAGAACACATAGTCCAGTGTCCTGCACGTCGTCGATGTCGTTATTCAGCATATATGCATACTGTAGGTTAGTAAAGGAGTGAAGCAGGAGCAAGTTGAACTCGGTTACGCTATCACGTGCATGAGATATTGGTGGTTTGCGACTTGAGGTCCGTGCGGGGCTTGGTGCTGTATAAAAGGGGGGAAAGGACAAGTGAGAACCTCATACTTACCTTGATGGCACAGGCCCCTTCAGCTACCTGGGTTTGTGGGCCATGGAGATCCTCCATAGCACGGCGACCCTGTCCATACAGGGGGTGTCTGTGGCTTGTATGTGCTTCGGCTCATGCACCGTCTCAATATTTTCCTGTCCCGCTTCGGCCACTCTGGCTGGGCGGGCCTTTTTTTTTCGTCTTTTCTTTATCCTAACCCTAACCCTACTGCCGCCATCAAATGAAAAGGTTTATAATTATATTTAGAATGTTTGATTCGCATTGAGATTGCTTTCCTTTCAAGATATCAGCAACGTGAATAACTTACCAGCGGAATTGTCAGTACTCACTCTCTTTGACATGTATACATGCGATTGTGATTTGCGACTGTATAATAAGGTATGTATGGAGTGTGGATCCGTCGTGCTAACAATCCCCGCTCCAGGCCTCGGGCAATATGTTACTAGTTGCCTACAGCACATGTATTCCGTGAGTCCCTATACTTACAGTCGAACGTCCGTTACTAATGCTAGAATAGTTTGTTCTGTGTTGTAGATCATACTGGGGTTGTGAGTATAGCAAGCGGCGGGCTGACAAAATTTTCAACATCTGCGAGGAAGAAGCATCACTCATGAACTCGACAACCGTTACTGGTATGTTGGTCAATGCGGGCGAACGGTATTTGTTTATCGTCCGACTCGGAAATGAGCATGCTCATTTTTGTACTGCAGGTCTAATATTCCTAAAGCTCGATGGTGTCTCCGAGCATGATCCTTTCGCATGGGGCTCTTCGACTCTGGTGACTATGCTAGTAAACTTGAAGCAGCAACCTCAGAAATCTGGCCGACGATACCGTGACGATACTTCATGTTCATGTTGGTGGAAATCCGATGCTCTATGCGCTGTACGCCAGCATAGCCGCCATCAACAATCTTCGGAACGAAATTGGTGTCGGTTATTCCATCACAGCTAATAATATCCATCCCTAGAGCCGACTCGATCCAAATCCACGCAGGATAAATCGTAGGCTTCTTCGCACAAAGGCGTTCAGATTGTATCCCTCATACGGTCTCATACCTAGACAGTGGCAAGATAGTGAGTGTCGCGTGGCTAGACCCCCGGTAGATATCATGATTCTAACGCTTCAAGGTCATCGACAATTTCTCCGTTCATGAATATTGGAAAATGCGTTTGACCGTTTATTTTACCATATGGGAGCGCGACAGGTATATTTGTTCAATTCCTTGAGGGACCGAGGATGTACGCTCATTTGACATATTTTCTTTCATTGACTACATATGGCGGACACTAGCAGAGTTATAAAATAGTTCTATATGGATGATTCTAACATCCATCAGTACACGACGCGGAAAGTATCGCTCTTTACAACAAACGGCAAACCTCTCGGTTAGGGAGCAGTCGTCCCTTACCATCCTCCGCGTTTTTGAGCGCCGTCGAACCAGTCTTTCCGACAAAGCCAGTCTTTCGGAACCAACTCTCGAGCGTATGCCCCGTTGGATGGATGCGGCGCACCCAGTCCATATCTCTTTTGACGACATCATCCCTCCACATGCACCAAAAGCCGGAGAAGCTCTGCCTGATGGTAGTCGAACCATCTCCGGCTTGCTTCTCGTTAGCAATTGGACGGTCGGGACCTTCCAGGCAATCAAACCACTGGTCGAGGGTCAGCCTCTTGTAGACAGACGGTATCCCTGTGACTTTAGTGAAAGTCTCCGAAAGGTATTCCCATCCCACCCAGTCGCTGGCGATTTGGAGCTCTTTTCCCGATGTTTCTTCACGGTGGTCAAGGGTGTATCGTACCCACCATCCCAGATCATCGAGAGCGATCATGGGAATGTGGCCGTCGCCAATTGGTGACGCGAAAACAACAGTCCCATCGTCTCGTTTGTTAAGTGGTCCACACAAAATCTATAAAGAATTATAATTGATGAGAATTAACAAAGCCCTGGATATTCAGATCCTCTCACATAATTGAACATCTCGAGATAGACGCCGGAAGAGATAGATGACCAGCTTAAACCGTCTCCGAGGGATGAAGGCTGCGCTTTCAGGAACTCGTTGACAATTCCTTTAGCGTCGTGATGCTCGGCTTTGTAGATAGGATTATAATTCCCGAGCTAAATGCGCGAGGTCAGGATCTTTATACATTACGATCGACAAATGCCATTCTGACCTTGCTGCTGTAGTCCAAGTTGCTCCAGATCAGATGGCGAGCGGTTTTGGTGCGTCTTGC
Source organism: Tricholoma sp. MG99 (assembly GCA_003521275.1). Taxonomy (NCBI): domain Eukaryota; kingdom Fungi; phylum Basidiomycota; class Agaricomycetes; order Agaricales; family Tricholomataceae; genus Tricholoma; species Tricholoma sp. MG99. The sequence continues at coordinate 15,025 of QOVE01015641.1, forward strand.
TGTCTCGTAGATTTTGATACCAGCATATATTTCTTTTTGCTCACCGACGGTGTAGGTATCAGTGTTGACCCACGCGCCGTAGCAACCTTCAAGCGCTGCACCAACCGATGCCAAGTTATCGAAAGAACCTGAAAGGCATACTATAGACGAGGCCACAATGATATATGGTAGAGACATACCTTTGAAACATTCAACACCAAGTGCTTCAAGCTCTTTTGCGCGTCTGTTGGTCGGGTCTCTGGTAAGAGCACGAACAGCATACGGCGAGGGTGTTCCGTCCTCGCTCGGTGCGAGGATGGCTGGAATGACATGCATTCCCTGGGCGCCAGTAGCGCCGATGACGAGGATTATCTTCTTGTCAGACATGCTATGCAGAGAGGTGTATGATAGTGGGGATCTTCAAGTCGTTCGTTCGTTCTTATACGATTTCTAGCCCGAAACCTACCACTTGGAGTTCTTTGTTCAACGTGATCGGTCGGCACGTGTTTCATCGTGAAGATAATTCACTACTGGCTCCCAACCCTGCAGGAGCATACACCGGACCAACATGTGGCGTCTATTCCTTTCGAAGTTTGGATGACCTCCAGAAAGGAACAAAGAACTGAAATCACGCGTCACGTCTTGGTCAAATGCCAGTGGTACCTTAGTGGTACCTGCTAGTTGCTTACTGTTGAAATATAGATCCACAGCATGCCCGACCCACGAAAACTCGAAACAATGTCCAATAGGATTGAGAAACTGGTGTCGTTACAGAAGACANNTCATAGGCCGAGGAACTGGTGGTCATGTTGTGCGGAGAGTCGCGCTCTATAAATAAAGATTCGTCGTGTTGCGATACGAAGGTGTTCGAAGCCTTGAAGGACCTTCGACACTGCCTATGACGAATCTCCTGGAGTTGACCTAAGTAGAATTGCATGTTATCATCAAGCTACCATTTGTGAATTTATCACTATTGCCTGACCGGATGATCATCGGTTGGTAGTTCCTTGCATTCTTCAATGGTCATCCTCTCCATGTGTGAACGGTCGGTGACTACGCGTGTGGTGTCCGTGGGCGTAAATGCTGTAGTGACAGTTCCCAAATACATGCATGAAACTCAGGCGTCAGGTACAGACTGTCACAGATGATAGACATGGTAGTCACGTGTACATTTGCGGCGCCGCGGCGGTATTTGTAATGGTCAA
>QOVE01015644.1:0-35347 GCA_003521275.1 Tricholoma sp. MG99
CCTAGGCCCTCCCTCCCTTTATCATACTCTAGTGGCGTCAAAAGCATAGAAAACACAGGTCCCTTGGGACGTGAGGACGGTCAACGAAAATACGATCCGTAAGTTACTTTGCTGAGCTGTTGATACTTGGGCTGAGTTGTGCCTAGAAAAACATACGGTTCTATACCAGGAATTGAAATCGGCACTTGGTGGGAAACTCGAGAAGGATGCAGCATCGATTCTATTCACGCGTATGTATCTTCATCATTGAAGTCACGGCTTCTACTGATGAGCACTGAAAGACCATGGGTGGCAGGGATTTCTCCCGGCCGCCAAGGCGCATACAGCGTAGCATTGAGTGGCGGATATGATGATGATATTGACCTGGGTTATGGATTGTGAGTTGCAGTTGCTACGTTGGAAAACGGTGCCTTACAATGTCTAGCACATACACTGGTTCAGGTGACTGACGTCCGCTGACGTCGATGTTATGATATCTCATATTGTTTAGGTGGCAGAGATCTCAAAGGGACCAAAGATGCTCCCAAGAATGTTTGTGCCTGAAGCACTCGTCTGCCATTCGACTTATTTACACCCATCTTAAGCTTCGTACAGCTCCACAGAGCTCTGACCAATCATTCGAGAAAAATGTTGGGTCATTCTGTTAGTGTCATATCGTCTTGTTAATGTTTCTACTTCTAGGCCAACAAAGCGTTGAAGGTCAGTTTATTGCGAGGATGCCGTCCGAGGCAGAACTTATTGCGGATCTAGTTGTCCTCTGAAACGAAGAAGCCTGTCCGAGTCATACGAGGGTTTAAATTGCGATCCAGGTATGCTCCAAGTGAAGGGTACGTGTAATTACGTTTCTGGGCACTCTCAATTAATCCAATATTTCGACTGAAAGGTATCGGTATGATGGACTATATCAGGTGGAAAAGGCAAGGTTTACATCCGCTCGTCTTAATCCAGTTAACCAACACAATACCAGGCTTGGATGGAGAAGGGCTTGAATCCGAAAGGCTACCTAGTGTGCAAATTTGCATTCAAAGTGCGTCTTCTTGAAAACGCTGCCCGTATTTTTGACTGAGTTCTTTATGTCATAGCGCCTTCCTGGACAGCCACCCTTGCCGATCAACGATGCATTTGACGAAGATGTTGAGCCCGACGATGATACTGGTTCAAGTAGGGAGGCTGAGTAATTTGATCCAGTTGACTCTTGCTGAACGTTGGCTATCCATGTCGCTGTCATGCTCTACCCATGTCTTGTTTGTCTCGGTTTCATCTTTGTCTATATAAGTATGCAATATGCTTTGGTTGTACGGGTCGGAAACAGGTGAGAGAGCTAGTGAAACAATCACACCACTGTGCGGTCACTGAGCTCCCACCATGAGCGCATGGATGTCACACTGCGGCCAAGATCTAGCTACCCGAATCACAAAAGCCGGATACCGCTACCATGTGCGGATCGACCAACTTTTAATAGGGAGAGAATTCTGCAACAACCTGCTGAACAATTCCAAAGAATTCTTCCCTTTCCCCAGTTGCTGTGGAATACGGTTCCCTGGATGACTTCCAGAGCCGATATACGCCACGAATAGCATCTTTCAAGGCTTCGTGGGACTCGTGATGCGGGATGATATGCACACCGGCGTTTTGCTGATCCCCACATGACGCACTGGCAAGACTAATTTTGGACGATGTGGTTTCTCTGTCCGCAGATGACAATGCAGTTGAAGGGGGCGGCAAAGGGTACGATGATGGAGAATATGGGGGAGAATATGGACGTGATTCAGAGTTGGAATCATGGGCAAGGGGTGGAGTTTGGAGACGGGTGGCAAGATCAGCAAGTCGGCGTGCTAGGTCAGTTGGAGAGGGAGGATCAAGAGGATTAGAGACTGTTGTGTGGGGCGGAATAGGGTAAGAGACAAAGATGCGTTTTGAGTCCTGTTGCTTCTGAGCGAGTGAAGGCGGGGTAGGAAGAGTGGAATCCCCGGACCCTACGACAGATGAATGAGCATAACAAGGATGGAACCTGGATATATACTTACCATGAATAGCAGCATACTGAGACCAGTAAGAATCTTCTGCGTCTTGCTGGGGATCAACTTTGGTAGGAGGTTGAACCTGCGAGTCGTCTGAATATGCGTACGCGTCCCAGTATGACGAGTCTGGGTCAAGCTGGTCATCGATCATGGGGTGAACGTGGGGGTCTTGAAGAGACTCGGAAGAGTTAGGAGGGAAAGGCATGAGAGCGATATTATGATACTTCCATCCGTCAGGGGAATTCCACTGAAAAATGAGCCGGAGGCCGGGTGGGTACTCCGGCAAGATGGAGACATGGGCGAAAGCAGACTCGGGATCGCTTGTATAGCGTACCGAGAAAGAGGAATAGAGACGATCATCAGTCGGCCTTTGAAAGAGTTGTAGAAGACGAATGACCAGATCGTTGTGATCTGAAGGCCAAGCTAGGTACGAAGCTGGATGATGAGGAGAAAGCTGGAGATAATGGTGGCGTTGAAGGAGAGATGAAGAGAGGAGATGAGGAGGAATGATATCAAGCTGGGAGGGAGGATGGATGTATTCAAGGATGAGAGCGATGGTGTCTGCAGTTAACGGTGTCATGATTATTTATTAATTAATTAATTTACTTGTCTGGTTACCACGATGAGAGTCCTCGCTCTGGTCCTCCTCCTTCCCTTGGTTTGTGCCCAGGTATCTATATTCTCTGCTTTTTTGTTTTTCTATCATAACCATGGTCATAGTCCTCAGCCAATTCATCCGCAACTGTCGTCACATCTCAATCAGTGTCCACCGTCGTAACACTCGGTACAAACAGGCAACTCAGTACTTTCACCACCACTACAAACTTTACTACCACTCTTCCCCTTGCCGCATCGCCCTCTAGTTCCAGCAATTCTACCACAAACGGAACCACCTCTACATCAGCGACGACCACTCAGATTTTACCAACCGCTCCATCAACCATACCCGGCGGCACAAATGCTGCACCATCTCCTGGTCAGACTGGTGCAGGTGGTCAGTACGGTCCTGGCGATGGATATATTGCTGCAGCTACATCGCTCAACCGAAACTCTTTCTTCGTTGGGGCGAGTGGAATCATTGTTGGTGGCTTGTTGATGCTATAGGACTTGATCATAATTTTGCAACCCATTTACGACTATTACATTATTATTTCGGACGTACCGTTCGTTCCTTACTACCTCACGGACTTCATGGACCTATAGATACCTTGCATATACGAACTTGCATGGACTCGGAGCTTACTACTTATGTCGAGTTTACGTAACCCGACTTCTTAGATGTACATATCAGTCTTCTCAAGTCGAAGGTTCTTTAGTTCCGCCAGCAGTGTGCTTTCTCATCACAGATTCATGTCTGCTGCTACTATTGACATTTCTCCTCATCCACCTCCCAAAAGGCAAAAAATGGAACATCCACCTTCATCTTCAAAATCTCTTACCATTGGAACCCACAACGGTACTTTTCATTGTGACGAAGCTCTTGCCGTTTACCTTCTACGTCAAACAAACGTTTACCGTGAGGCCGATTTGAAACGCACTCGCGACCCCCTCATCCTCGATACATGCGACATCGTAGTCGATGTCGGGGCAGCGTACGATCCCGAAAGGAACAGGTTCGATCACCACCAGCGTGGCTTCACAGAGGTTTTCGGTCATGGGTTCGAGACAAAACTATCGTCAGCTGGTTTGATCTACAAGTTCGTCTCCTTGTGCAAAGATCTTTTGTATTTCGATTTTGTGACCGTCGTGCAGACACTTTGGAAAAGATGTCATTACGAATACGACCCATATCCCAATCAGCGATCCCAAAGTTGTAACCTTGTGGCTAAAAATGTACAAGGTAGCCTATATGCCGTCCATCTTGTCAGAATATAAACCTTGACAACCGAGCAGGAGTTCATCGAAGCTCTCGATGCAATCGACAATGGAATCTCCCAGTACCCGAACGACATTAAACCCCGCTATAAAAACCGTACAGACCTGTCCAGTCGCGTCGGCGCCTTGAATCCCGCTTGGAATCAGCCGGCAGATTCGAAAACGGTCGACGTAAGGGCTCCATTGTGATGTATCTAGTTTCGGCTGACCTCGCTCAGTCGCAGTTTGAGAAAGCATCTCTTCTCGCCGGCACAGCATTCACGGAAAAACTGCTTTATTACGCGAACGCTTGGTTGCCTGCTAGAGATATCCTCCTTGCCGCAGTCGCAGCAAGCAAACAAAATTTCGATGCGACCGGAAGGATAATTTTGCTTGAACAATTCATCCCTTGGAAGGTAAATGGTATTGCTATCGACCTGCCATGTACTAAGTTTTGTAGGAACATTTATTTGAACTCGAGGCTGATCCCATCTTGGAGATTAAACCTGATGAAGCAATCTACGTGGTATACCCAGATGAGACGGCTGGAAATTGGCGTGTACAAGCCGTTCCCGTATCTTCCGACAGTTTCGAGAGTCGCAAGGCCCTTCCGGAGCAGTGGAAGGGACTGAGAGATGAGGAGTTGTCAACTGTGTCAGGGATTCCTGGCTGCATATTTGCCCATGCTTCGGGTTTCATCGGGGGTAGGTTTTTTCTATTCGAATGTAGTAGTAAGGCTAAATTTTACATGATCAGGCAACAAAACTAAAGATGGGGCGTTGCAAATGGCTAAGGATGCTCTGATGCTGTAGATACATTTATACTTCTCCAACTAGGCCCTCGATGCCAGGCCGCGTGTGTTTTTGTACGTTTGTTTTTGTCGAGGTTGTCATCTCTGGCCTTTGGATAGACTAATGAGCATTTCATATCAATTGCCAGCTGGCATCGGCAAGGTACAAATTTGTAGCCCTTTTGCCCACGCAGTCCCGACTCACAGACTATACGTGCAACTTAGATAACCCTTCCCGAGAGCCACGAGTAGGCTGTCGAATTGCCTCGTTTCGTTTGCCATAGCCTGCTATACGGCAGTAATGCAGCACGCAAATGTGCCTGGTCAATTAGTTCGCTAGAGTCCTCCGTTTCTCGGACAACGTGCGATCTTCGTGGTCTGCTGCGCCAAACAACGTGTATGGTGGAATGGGACACATGTTGTAACAGGCGACCTTCTATTTCTTGCTATCTAACAGCAACCTTGGCATATTTCTGTATGGTTCTGTCGCAGTATCCTATCAATCCCACCCCAACATCGGAAGTCCACGACCTTTCACTCCGGAAACGTAGCAGGGGAAGCCGCAAGTACAGGATGGACCCTGACACTCCCAACGGACGCACTCAGTCCAAAAAATCCTTCATCAAGGCTCATTACCACCCATTCCTCTTCGCCACGATGGCATTTTCTGCTATGGCTGAGCTCGGCCTTACTGCTTTCTTGGTTTCTGCTGGTAATGAACACCACACATGGCCCTCCGCGAGGTACCATTCACTGTACGTAGATTATTATCATGCACATCATGTTCAATCGACTGATATTATAATTCTACAGGCTGATACTCTTCGTCTTCAATGCAGTGTGGACGACTATGTTCTCGACGGCATATATGATGTGGATTGTAGACGGAGCGACCCATTTGTTGGCGAGCATTGCTAGCTCAGTGATTTGGCTCATGATTACGGCTATATTATGGGTTTGTTTGTGTCATTTATCGTGTGTATGTGCTGCCGACTGTGAGGATCAGGGAACAGCTGCAGGAGTTATGCACAACACGAGGACAGGAGGAAACTGTGCTGGAAGGGCAGCGATATCGCGGTTCGTAATGCTGGGGCCTTTGTGTTACGATGAAGCTTACTATAAGCGTGAAATTAGATGTCGACAGTCCCTGACCGTGGAAGCTTTGGGGTGGACTGAATTCGGCCTGAGTGTGCTCACATTGATTGCTACTTGCCTTTGGATGCAAAGCAGTCAAAGAACTTATGTGAGTAAAACCCTTGGTGGATGCTGATTAATCTTGATTGATCCTGTCCAATGCTATACAGCGATCCAGCTTCCATTCTGTATAGTGACATCGCTGAGTACCGTATTTGATATATGATTGATGACGCGATGCCTCCGTTCTTTCTCGTTGCTTTCTTGACCCATCTTGATTGAATGGTTGACTTGAACATGTAACAAATAAAAGAAGAGAATCCTGGTATACGCGTTACTTATGAACAAGTTACTTGTTATCGACAAAGTCAAAACTGTGAATGATCCGACTCGGAGAAACATGCCGATAACTTACATTGCCTTGAGGCAAAAATAGGAATATATAAATTAATCAAGTACGTAATATTATTTTATTGACGGCATTTGCCGGTGGTACTATACAGTTGATTTTGCATCAGTGATAGTACACAGAAGGTTTACGGTCGACGACAATAATCAAGGTATGTTGGCCAGGCTTGCCTTTCATTTAAGAACGAACTGAATGCGTGTATTGGTTTGCCTACTAGTAAAATGGGTGCGTATAAGTACATTGGGGAGTTGTACAAGAAGAAACAATCCGATGTTTTGCGATTTCTTCTTCGAGTTCGGTATTCTCGTTCCACATTATTGCTAGCGACCCTATACTCAATGAATGTCGCAGATGCTGGGAGTATCGCCAACTCAATGTGATCCACCGTGCATCTCGCCCTTCACGCCCGGACAAAGCTCGCCGACTGGGTTACAAGGCTAAGCAGGGTTTCGTTGTCTATCGCGTTCGAGTTCGCCGCGGTAATCGCAAAAAACATGCTCCCAAAGGTGAGGATATCGACATCATCATGAATTGGCTCTTCGAATTAAACATAGCAAAGGTGCTACCTACGGTAAACCTGTGCGACACGGTGTCAACCAACTGAAGTTCCAGCGCGGACTCCGAAGTACTGCTGAGGAACGGGTGGGAAGACGATGTGGTAATCTTCGAGTGCTGAACTCGTACTGGGTCAACCAGGACGGGGTTTACAAGTACTACGAGGTTATTTTGGTGGACCCAAGCCACAAAGCAGTACGTTTGAAGTGCTATTCACCGAACATCTTCGTGCATCTAATTTTCCACTCAGATTCGTCGTGATCCAAGGATAAATTGGATTGTGAATCCTGTTCACAAGCGCAGGGAAGCACGTGGATTGACCAGCATAGGAAAACAGGTTTGTGCTCTCAAGAATCGCTTTGCATATCCTCTGAAATGCTCCATAGAATCGTGGTTTGGGCAAAGGGCATCGTCACAATCATACCCCTGCTCGTTCTACGTGGAAAAAACACAACACACTCAGCCTTCGTCGTTACCGTTGATCGTTCTGCCTCTTTATGTTCATGGTCATGTCGCTCCATGTTATGTGTATGCATTCCCAGCAGTATATTGCTCAAAAGAGGTTGCCAAGCATCATCTATCTCATGGATAGCTGAAATGGTTTCTAATGTCTATGAGTGTCGTGGTAGGCTTGTCACTATTGACTACGCTCTGACGGGACTAAGAAAACTTGTGTGATGAGCATGATTCTTTATCTGAATCGAGTTAAAGTTTCCATAGCCTGGCCTCTATCCCACCGAAGTCCTGGGTTGGCGGCTCACTAAAGCCCGCCCTAAGAGGAGTCACGCTAACTAATCCGTTGTTTATTGCCCAGGCGTCAGAACCTTCAGGCAGAGTGCTGAGAGTTGGGTTGATGAGACCACTCATGTCAGGGGCAAACTTGAACATCAGTTCCATCGATCTTGGTAGAACAATGGAAGGGTCCTTCTGAGAGCCCAGTGCTGGGTCTGGACCAGCAGACCTAAGGGTTCCCTTTGCTTCTGGCAAATCGGGACCATCCACCTGCTTGAACAAGCGCCCATACGAATTCCGCCACATTGTCGTCCAACAAACCTCTAGTCCCTGCTCCGACAACAAACCTTCTACAAGAGGAATATTGACGTTATAAAGATCTACCTCTCCATTTCTGAGGCCACCTTTATCTTCGCCCCAGTTACTCCACAGGTGGTGGACGATGCGACATCCCAACACGTGCGCAGGTTCAAAGTAAGCGACTGGGGTAGGGTGATGAAAAGTCCCATAGGAAACTGCGATCGAGCGGATGGTGGACAACGATGAAGATAGCGCTGCACCAATGGTGCCCGAGGACAGCGCGAAAGCAGCTGTGCAACATTACTGAGCACACCATCATAAATCAAAAAAATCAGCTACAAACATGAGGTATTACGCCCAAGGTTTGGGCCAGAAAGCTATTTGAAAGGATAAAAATAAAAATAAGCCGCGAAAGATATGGCAGCAGGAACGTATGCACCACCAGATCAATCTGTCCGCTGAACAGGTTGTGCAAGGCAACATTCACACAAGTTGCTGGAGTCTGTTGGATTATGAGTGGAGAGTGCAAAAGATGGTGGACAAGCACTATACCCCATCCAAAAGTATCCATTCAGCCTAAGCAGTAACAGCAGATTCAAAAGACTGATGTGGGAGTAAACCAAAGCTTCACAGACTAATTCACCGCCCTTCAGAGGTCTAGCTGTCATAGATATCTCGCCTTGGCCATCCTCTTTTGGATAGAAATAAGAGCCTTTGGTGACCTCCTTGATATGAAAGGCTTTCCCTGCATTGTATAGGAATACATTGAAGATTTTGGGTTGTTTTAGCTTACGACTGACCTATCCAAGACTTTTGAGAAGCAGGCAAGACGACCTTTACGTCCCAGCCCAATTGCTCTGTCAAGTGGCGGTAAAAGCCAAGGATGTAAGGTGATTCTGCAGAATTTGGGGGACCATCATCATTCTGCCAACAAAGAAGATAAGTATGTAATGATAAATGAAAAGGATACATATGTACAGTGAGAAGGACGACTGGTGGCGCCATGGATTGCCACGAGGAGAGCACGAGCAAGTGATAGTCAGCGCTGTCAGTGTCACAGTTTTCTAACGTTTACGACGATTAAAGTCTCCAAACAGTTTTGCACAGTTCCACAGCGTCGACTTGGCGTCGACAGCTGGTTTGGCTGATATCTCTTTATGCCAACTCCCACTGAGAATCTGACCGTGACTGACACGATCCCGCCTTCACGGCTAGCAGAGGAATCAGACCACTCCTTCTCTCCTACTCTATCCTTCGCAGAGTCATTCGCTACTGCATGCACTTCTCACACTCCACTTGATTCTCATCAATCTCCTACCCAACCGGTACCCCCTCTTCACACCTCTCTGCAAAGTCTGAGAAAATCTCTCTCCGTTGACTCCTTCGCCAACAATAATGTCAAGTATCCGACACTAGTTCCTCGGCCTAGTCGTGGTAATTTGTCATCGGGTCCATCGCGACCGTTCGTGATATCTACGGAGGACTTCAAGAGGGAGCATGACTTTCGCCGACCTGTCGATGAAGAGTCCTCTGTCGACTCTGATGTCGAGCGATCAGATCGGCTAAATAGCCACATTGACCGCTATCGACATACCTCACTGAAAGACCAGCCGAGGCCGCTAATCCGAGGGGGCGAACTACCGCTTCCATCACGTACTCCTGCCCTCACCTCCACGTCAAGTGTGAGTAGCATACACAGCACTTCGACTAATCCGAGCACTCTTGAAGATCGGCCTCCACAGCAGTCTCAATCCTTACAATTCTTTCCAGGAAGGGGAGAGACTTTTTTGCCACCATTGTCAGGAGGCATACGTAGTGGCAGCTTAGGAATCCAACCAACCGCTTCAAAACCTATGCTAATCAATACCCAAGTTTCCACTGTGCGTTAAGTTTCCTTCGCGTCAAGCTCACTAACCCCGAGTATACCTTAGTTTGAAAGTATGAACGACTCTGTTACCCTTGTTGTTATAGGCACTGTAGGTTGTGAAAAATCTACAGTCATTCGGAAGGGGTTTAAGCGGAATGAACTATCCAACCCTATTCCTTTGTTGACACCCCCCTTGATGCACGGGCAACCTCTCAACTGTATTTATCTTTTCCGCTTTTTATATCACCTACTGAAGCCCCGTAAACATAGGCTTGCACTTCCATGGTCGAGTAACTCAACATGAGGGCCGGACCGAATATTATCTCAATCTAATTGATGTCGACGTTCCCACGCGAGCAATAAACCCAGACGATATTAGCTGGCCTGCGCAGCTATCGAAAGTCGATGGTGCAATTGTATGCTACGACTCATCCGATGAACACTCTTTCAAGCCCGTTGAAGGTCTTCTTCGTACGTAATTTCATGGTTTCTGCCTGTCTGCGCCAGCAATCCTTATGGCATCGATGATCAGGAGGGTACCGAGCAATGAAAGTTTCATTTGTGGTCCTTGCGTGCAATTCGGATCTTCCACGACAAGTTGAGCCTGAAAGCGCGCTGGAAGTACTTGTGCGATATGATGTAGGCCTTGTGGAGGTTCCAACAGCACAAGAACAAGGAAGGGAAAAGTGTAGACGCGCCTTGGGGTGGCTTATCAATTCAGTCTTCCGTGATCGAAGTTCGTTCATAGGTGACGACCAAGGTTATCAATTATATCTACTAACCGGTAGTTTCAGAATCAAGTAGACATCAACTGGATGATTATCGGAATCCGGCATCCCCTGACAATCTGTTATCTTCATTTCCATGGGAAAACTCTCGAACCGCTACACCGACGGCGTCATCGGCCATTCTGCCCATTGACAATCTTGCCCAGCGTCATGCAGAGACCTTTTCCACCGCTTTACCCCCAACCCATACCCCGGTACTTCCAAATACTCCTTCGCATGCACGCTCCACAGGTGATATCTTACACAAGCACGAAAAGTCAAAAATAAGAGCCTGGCATGTCGATCCGTTGGGATCTAATACTTTGAAAGATGGTACTGAGTCATCACGTGGCTCTGGCACCGATATAGTCAGTCAGACGATGGAACTAGCAGAAAATCAGAAAGAAAGCAAGGAAAGAGAGTCGTGAGTAACTCAAAAATTCGATGCCAATCCTTCTGACCATAATATTCCATCAGTCGACCCGCACAATGGGCGACGCTGGAGGAATTACTGGACAAGCTCCTCTTTTTGGCCGTGAGCGGAGATGGTGTGTAATAATATTCATCGCCCAGCTTCCCCACGTGAACAAAACATGACGTCCAGACCCTGCCTATATCACACACTTCCTGCTTACGTACCGCAGGTTCGCGACTCCAAGGAGTGTACTTGCTGCGATGCACAAACGCATGTGCCAACTTGACAATCCATCTGGTGATCCGATGTTTGCATGTTTCGCGCAGATGCGGTATTATTGTGTTCTGTTTGACCTTTGTATTCTACTAATGCCTACTTAGGATATGTCACCTTCTCGAAACTTGGATTCGAGATTATCCGCACGACTTTGCAGTCCGAGGAACTGCACGTTCTCTAATCACTCTTGTCAAATTAATCATTTCAAAAACATATCTACTTCATTACGGCTCTGATTTCCTACCCTTTATAGAGATGTTGCCGAGTTTAGCTGACAAAGATGCTGCATGGGCTTTGAAGGACGACGACACCCCGGATGGGAGCGACCGTGAGGCGCAAGTATCCGACCCTGAAACGACCACACATATGAATACCTCACATATGAATACCACACATATCTCGCCAGTCGTTTCGGGACAGGAGGCGCCTCTTCCGCCTTCTTCCCCACCTTCCAGAGAACGTAAATCTAGTCTACCACTTTCTCATGCCTTGGCTTCGGATACACCGGAGAAGCAACAGATCAAGGAATTGGTTAAAATGGCCCAAGAGGTATTGGCACTGGATGCGGATCATATCGCGCAGGAAATTACGAATGTGGAAGTCAAGATGTTTTTAGATATACAGGTAAATTGACTTTTATGTGATCTTTCTGTTGTTGAGCTTACTTCAATTAGCCGAGGCACTGGCTGTCCTACACTTTTATGTCCGGTAAGAAGTCTGAACGTGGACCAATAACGGAATTCAACAAACTTTCTAACCATCTCGCTGACTGGTAAGCAGAATTGCTTTGAAGCAGGTTTCACTTATTGATGTCTTCTCAGGGTTGTGTCGCTCATATTGTGTCATGAGAGACCCAAGGCACGCGTAAAGCAAATAGAAAAATTCGTTGAGATTGCTCAAAAACTTCGAGCATTAAACAATTATTCCGCTCTTCGTGCATTTGTGGCTGGGATCAACATTGCTACGTTCACGGGCGATGAATTATTGGAGCAGTTCAAGCTCAAATCACCAGAGCAGGCCAAAAATCTACAGTCTTGGGATGTTCTGTTGCAGCAGACACGTTCGCATCGCGCATACCGTCTTGCGCTCAGGAACACAAAAGGAGCTTGTATCCCTGCGCTGTGAGAACTGTTACCTTATTTGTTGCACATTGATTATGCTGAGATATCGTATTAGCGAGGTCCACATGTCTGATCTCATAGGGGCTCATGAAGGCAATCAAGATTGCAGTCCCTCTGATCCTCCAAAGATACACTGGGGCAAGTTCAACATGATGGGTAGATTTATCAGCAGTACTGCGCAGTGCCAAGCGCAGTGCAAGATCTCCAGCGACTACAACTTTCCGGAACGAGCTGCTGTCCGCGAGATGTTCCGCTCCCGACCTATTATGACCGACGAGGTAAGCTGTGTTCTTTTGTATATGTATAGAAAGTGCTCCTAATATCCACGAAGCTGAAAAGGTCTAGGATTTCACCTCCAGAGGCAGGCAATGACAATTACCACCCTATCCCTCGTTCAACATCAGCTCAGACTAATCCTGCTCTTTTGAGTAAACTGTTATCTTCAGTGATGTCCTTGACAGGTTCTGACGGGCTCTGACGAAAATATCGAATCACTTGTGTTCAGAGTTTGTATTCTACTACAACTCCGTATTCTAGTCTAAGTACTGGCGGTGTTTTCTGGTCTGCGACCTGTCGCTTATTTATGTCGAGAAGATCCAAGCGCGATCTCAATGAGCCTGTGCTGCTGCTGCTACTTTTCCCCCTGCGCGATTGCCGTGAATACAATGGGTATCATAAATTCATAATTGTATGCTTGGAAATCCGATCTTTGATCGAAAATACGAATTTTCTTTTCTGGAAGGAAAAAAAAGAATCTCACCGACTCTACATTCGTTACATAAACTTGCTTGACTTTAAGCATCCAACATTCGCGCCAATTGGATCCAACGTCTCCTACATGGCCGCCTCGGGTTATCATATGACGATCGACTCCGACGTGGAAGATGCCTCTGGACTAGCTATGACGAATCCCTCAAAAGTGGACACGGAAGATCAGGTTGACCTGAGTCCTGAATTCGTCTTCGATGCTTCTGGGGAACCATACGTGGACCTTGTTGTACACAACGCAGACTCTGAGGTTACGGTAGAGAAGGTATCAGTTTGTTGGTAACTTGTCGATAATTGCTCTGACGATCTAACTTTGTTCTCAGAGTTCTGTATCTGTAGATGGGATTATTGCTCGACGGCGGCTTTCGCAGAAGCGCAAAAGAGACTCAAATGCCACTCGCAGTGCTGATCATGAGGAACTGAGTGATGAAGGGGACGTAAGTGAGACCTCGTCCGAAAGCGACGTTTACCCTCTTTCGAGTGACGAAGAAGACAGCGAAGATAGCGGTCAAGAACATGACATACAGGATAAAACTGATAATGTTTCGGATTCTTCCTCCGAGGACGAGTCCGAGGACGAGACGCAAGCAGAGAAAGACCGAAAGGCCGCGTTTTTTGACTCCGATGCTATCCCTAGCAAAATATACGATTCATTTCTCGCCATGTCCATCTCTCGACCAATTCTCAAGGCTCTCACTAATCTTGGGTTTCGTGAACCCACTCCTATTCAGGCTGCCACAATTCCTGTGGCTCTTTTGGGTAAAGATGTTGTTGGAGGAGCGATCACGGGCTCTGGCAAGACTGCCGCCTTCATCATCCCTATGCTGGAACGTCTCTTGTACCGCGAGAAAGGAAAGAGTGTTGCAGTCACCAGATGTCTCGTGCTTGTTCCTACGCGAGAGTTGGCAGTCCAATGTTTTGACGTCGGAACCAAGCTTGCGACTCATACTGATATTCGATTTTGCCTCATTGTCGGTAAGCAAGCTCGTTTATTTCCCGATCGACTACCGTGAATATCTCCTCAACTAGGTGGGCTCTCAATCAAGTCACAGGAAGTAGATCTTCGTACACGACCAGACATAATCATTGCTACACCTGGCCGACTAATAGATCATATCCACAATTCTCCTTCATTCACACTTGATGCACTTGACATTCTGGTGTTAGATGAGGCGGATAGAATGCTTTCGGACGGGTTCGCGGATGAGCTGGCAGAGATTATAAAGTCTTGTCCTCCTTCTCGCCAAACCATGCTATTTTCAGCGACCATGACTGACTCTGTGGACGAACTTGTCAAAATGTCCCTTAAACGTCCAGTACGACTATTTGTGGATCCAAAGCGAAGTATTGCCCGTGGTCTGGTGCAAGAATTTGTACGTGTTCGTGCCAGCAAAGAAACGGAACGATCTTCTCTCCTGGTTTCTCTCTGCAAAAGAACTTTCAAAAGCAATGTTATTATATTTTTTCGCAGTAAAAAGTTGGCTCACCAGATGCGCATCGTATTCGGACTGCTAGGCCTGAAGTGTGAAGAGCTCCACGGAGATCTTTCCCAAGAACAGGTCTGTTCCGATCAGCAGCACCATTTACTCCTGCCGCTAATGGGCTCTTCAGCGTCTGAAAGCATTGCAACAGTTTCGGGATGGCAGGGTAGATTTCTTGATGGCGACAGACCTGGCCTCGCGTGGTTTGGATATTAAGGGCGTTGAGACCGTTATCAATTACGATATGCCTAGTCAACTGGCTCAGTATCTGCACCGCGTCGGGAGGACAGCGCGTGCTGGTAGAAAAGGACGGTGGGTAAATTAAGCAGGCTACTGACTATATGGCAACTAACTCCTGCCCCTAGATCGGTTACTCTGGTCGGAGAAGGAGACAGGAAAATGCTTAAAGCTGCGATTAAGCATGGGGCTGCCGATGACCAAGTCCGTCATCGTATTATTCAGCCAGAGGTGGTATCTAAATGGGCAGAGACACTGGAAAGTCTGAAGGATGAGGTGTCGGCGGTGCTGCAAGACGAAAAACAAGAAAAACAGGTGGGTGGTGCATTGCTTTACTCGGATGGCCAACTCATAGTGGAACAGCTTCAACAAGCTGAAATGGAGTTGAGGAAAGGAGAGAATATCATTAAGCATGGAGCTGAAATCTACTCAAGACCTGCTAGAACCTGGTTTCAGACCGAAACCGAAAAGCAGAAGTCTCAAGGTGGATGGTACTCCCCTTTCTGAGGACAGTTATTGACGGTTCTGTATGTTCCAGCTGTAAGTCAGCAACATCATGAAGCCGTCGCTGGTAAAGACCGGCCTAGACTGGTATCCGGCAGTGACAAGGTGAGTGTTAAAGTTCTTCCTCGATTTATTCTTTGTAAAAGACATGACTATAGCCGAAAAGAGATAAACATTCTGGTCTATCAAGAAAAGCAAAGCGGCGGAAAATGATAATGGAAGAAGACAAGGCTATTGGAGATTCTGGCATGCTGAAGGCTGCGATACGGTCTGCAAAAAAGTCTAATCGACCACCGAAAATTGGTGTCCCAGCACGAGGGTCAATTCCCCGAAAAATGCGAAGAGGTGTAAAGTGATGGGTGGTGGCAGTAAGGGTGTTTTTGATGAGGATTTTGATCTGCAAGGTCGCAGGCTGGATCAGGGCAAAAGACGATGAGCTTGGTCAAAGGCCCTACATATTTGGATGTGGCAGTACTTATAATGATCTCTAATAACATGATGCAAGGATTGATCTTTCCGATAATAATAAATCAAAACAATTCCAACGGCGAACGGCGTGGCACGCCCACCTAAAAGTACTACAAAAAATGGAATCACTTGCTTTCACTTCGCTCGGCATTCTTCATTTTCCATCGCCAAGTCGCTTATTATTTTCGTCTTGCTGCCCAGATAAAGACCTCATTGTCGTCATATCTCGCTTGGGTAGCCATGACAGAATGAGTCTGTGGAACTACACCCATGCATCTCGAGTTTGGGAAATCGATGTAAACAGTGTTGATGATAGCACTGTCACGGAAATTGTCGGGCTTGCCTGGAGTCCCGATGGTATAAGATAGCCTCAAACATTTTGTCAAGCGCTGAATTTTGGTGTGCAGGACAGAGTGTCGCGGTTGCACATGACCCACCCCAGATCACTCTCCATTCAATTCAAGATGGTCGTAGACAGCTAACATTACCAGCGAATTTTTCCTCTACTTTGCCTTTCCACATCACTGGTCTGTGGTGGTTTCGAGAAGAAAAACAAGCCAGCATTAGCTCGATACCAGACATCTTCAAAAGGAGGGGTGTCATTGTAAGATCACATGTATTTGCAATCTCTAACCAATTGCTCATTCGCATCAAGACAGGCACTGCTCACGCTATCTTGAGGACTCTACCACTTCTCGATAACCTTCAGGAAGACGCTCAGAAACTGACGTTAGTTTTTCGGATGTTTTTTTTGGCGGTTTAATGATTGCCATACAGTGCAACAGATTTATTCGGATTTCAAGGTTCTCAGACACGGACAGGGTCTACGTCCTTATTTCCAGATGTTATTGAGAGATGGCCAACACTTTCTCCAGACCCCCTTGCTGCCTCAATCAACCCACCAACACATAATACCACGCCCGATAAAGGCAGAGAAGCTATGGATGAAATAGATGACTCCAACAAAAATAGTCTTCTCGTCGTTGGGAACGACATGGGCTACCTGAATTGTTTCCTTGATGGGAGTTTTCCTCTTGGCAGTATTTCTTTAGGAGAAGACCTCGCTGTTTCTTCATTAACGAAACATCCCACCTGCCCGGTGCTTCACGCACACCTTTTCAAACCTTCTCCAAGCAACCAACCTATGAATATAATTCTTCGACCTGTCGTCGTTACCATTCCTCTGTTAGAACAGCGACAGCTTCGGGACCTGGCTAAGCTGTCCTCAATAGCCCGGGAGTTGATATGGTATGTCATGTGTGTCGTTCAAGAAATGCACACTGTTTGGGGTGGATCAGGAGCGTCCAGTGGTGCCCAAGAGCTGGGATCCCGGTTTATCCAAGCCTTGGAGAGCAAACAAAAAGAACAGTTCGGCCGTAAGTGTTGGTATCTAACTAGCGCTGTCATAATTCACTCCTCTGCAGAGAACAGCCCTAATCCAATGTTTGATCTTACGACGCTTCTTGTAACCGGTCGTGCGTCAGATGCACTGCTAGATTTCTTGGGCAGTGGTGAACAAATGAGCGAACGGGCGAGTTGTTTCTTTCAGCTCCAGGCTTCATCTTGACTGTCTGTGAAGGGTCTCCAAAAGTGGGAATCCACTGTCTCTGAGGCCTTAGTACATCTACGTGATTTTTCTGAAAAACGCCTAGCACCAGCATGTCAACGCTTACATGTTGTCCTTGAAGAACTTCAAGGATGGTCGCACTTGTAAGACTTGGTTGACTTGACAGATTCTATCCACGTAACATTAGTTGCACAGGCCTCAATACGCCATGTTTGAACTATCACCTCAGGAGCTTTGCAGCTGTTTAGAATTAACCAGCAGAGCGATTGTAGCTGCCGCATGGCTGTCTGCCACTGCTCGCCGAGAATTTTCTCGTTTCAAGGACTTCATCGCTTGGCTTCGTTATGGTAAAAGAACGATTTTGGCAACAACAACAACGTGCGATACTAATGGAATCCTAATGCAACAGAGTCATCTGCTGCAAATCAGTCGAATGACCCAACTTCATCCCCTCGTCATGATATATTAGAGGTGAACAACTACCTCATCTCGGGACTCTCTGTCAGTTCCATCGATAGATGGTTTGTGGGTTCAACACCACATTTCTCCCCTCAGGAATTGGGCATACCTGGGGACATTGATGCGGTCACTTCCATTCTAGAGCAGGCGCGCACCCTAGCCAACGATCCAGCTCAAATTACATGGAAAACGGTGTGCATCTTTTTTAACGGAGAGCCTGACCACTCCACCTGAATGATGCTCAGAAGGTTACCCAAAAGGATTTGAGCAATGTTGACAGGAACCTTAATGCTCTAGTGCAGGAGTTAGCAACGCGATGTCGACGAGTATTTGATCGTGCAGCAGGCGCTTCCTCTCGCTCCGCCAAAGTCTCATCTAGCACGAGGCAGCTACGGCCAAGAAGTTCTTCATCAAATGGTTCACTCTGTATACAAGAGCGAACTATCTCGATAAATGAGGTGAGTCCTTGGTCGCTCTACACTCCATGTTTCCCTTCTGAAGCTGCGAAGAGCTACGAATACCTTCAATATCTTGTTGTTCCTATACTATCAGAGGAAAGAATTTCTGGTGTGTTCATTAATATGATGATGGATTCCACTCATGCTGAGATCAGTTGTACCCGAATAGTATGCATTGCGCAACTTCGTTTCAGCAATGAGGCTCCAGAGATGCCTCTTGAAGTCAACGTGGCGCTTCTGGAGCCGCTTCTTCCAACGGAACGAGAAGGAAGTGTGGCTGATGCTGACCTTTTAGAAGTCGATTTCTTTGACGATGAAAGTCTCATAATGGTTTTCCGACTTCGCTCTAGTCCCAGTAAGGTTCTGCTGATTGTGTTGCGCGTTCGGCTGATCAAGGCGGAGATTCTCAGAAACAGCATACATAGCAGTAATTGGTTACCGCAATCTAGGGTATCTCGCGCTGCAGCACAACTTTTACGTAAACCTACTCACCCGGGAAGATTTGATGCTGGAGGTGATAGAGCACTGGAAGACAAGCCATGTAGGCTCCAAGTACCTTCCTCTGTAGCTGGGGCAGCACTGATGCGGTCACGCTTAGTTACCATTGACACAAGTTCCAGTCAAGCGATATCGCGCCCTGGCCAGTTGTAAAGCAGGAACAGTCTCGTGTGCTTTGAATGGCAGGCTGGGTCGAAAAGTGGCCTGCTTACTCGATGGAAAGGGCATTGCAATGGAGTCAATCGACTTGGAAAGTGACGGGGATGATGTCGATGATGTGGAGTCGGATGGACAAACACAGTGATGGTTTCGGAGTCGCATCCGGCAACCCTGCATGAACGGCGTTCATAGAAGAGGGTGGAACGAGATTGCGGCAAGTGTACGCGATCAAAGTATGCGTTCAGTCAAATCTGGATCCGAGGTGACTTCAAGTTTTTTGTGTTCTAGCTCAGTATGGAATATGATACTTGAACATTGGACAAGTAATGAATGATATCAAGGTGAGATAGATCGGAGTTCACCGTCCTAGTAGCGGGAGGACAAACAAAAAGTTGATAAGCGGCTGAGGCAAAGTCCGTGTGGCGGTCGACGGAGATAACTTCCGTAGGAGAAGCTGCTTTCCTTACTGCAGGTTCTCAGCTAATTTTCGAGAAAGTCCTGCTGTCAGCGTGAGCGCCGCACTCCTTCAGGTCAATCTTAAATTGTCCACAAGATCGGCTAAGTCGAGTTTTAAGGGCCGCGGACCCTTCCTCCTCGTGCCCTCTGATTCGAGTTCTTTTTCCATGCCATTTTAAATCTCCTCTCCTTCAGCGCTCTCCCTTTAATTACCTTTTCTCATGCCCAAGTCCAACTCTGCTTTATCGTCTTCAAGCCAACGCAAGCTAGGCTCTGAAGATTCAACTTCAAATTCCCGTATGTCTGACGTTGCACTCCGAAAAAAGAAAAACGCCGATGCTCAAGCGGCATTTCGAGCTAGGCGAAACAATTATATTGCAACCCTCGAGGAGACAGGTTCGATGATCCCAAAAAATATCTCCTGGCTTTTTAACATTAAGCTCCGTCTCGTTCAGTCACCAGCCTCGAGTCCGTCGTTTTGCAGCTACAGGACTCATGTCGAGAGGCTCGAAATGAAGCACAGGAATTACGACATGAGAACGGCCATCTGCGGCATGAATTTCGAGAACGCGAAAAGTTCTGGAGAGCGCTATGGCAGGCTAGGAAAACAAACCACGGTCCAGAGTCCGATGATCTGCCACCTTTACCAGCATCTATCTCTTCGACACATACTCGAAATGGACATATTCACCAATATGGGGGCGCAGCCCCCAGTTTAGCATACCGAGTGACTGATACTCCATCGATGTGCAACAGTTCGTATAATCCTGGCCCGAGTCACTATCAGACTAGCCTTTCTCCGTCTGTGTCATATGCCGGCGTTGACACGGATCCCTCAAACGACAGCCTGTCAAATTCTGATAGTCATCGCGGAGCAAAATATAATCCATACCCGTATACCGTTCAAGGCGTCCCACGAGAGGGACCCTGGGCTCAGACGATGGGGCTCAGTACATCTTCTGGTGGAGAATCTGGGGCAGCGACTAGTAGCCACTCATCGCGCTCGCCAGGGCATGCAGAAACGACTGTCATGACTTCGCCCGAAATGTCGTATGTTCCCCGGTTTTCAGTCGAGGAGCAGAAAGTATCATTGAGTAGCCTTGACACTGCACCGTATGTTTTTCCAAGCAGTCGATCTCTGTCCCCAGCGACGTCAACCCCTGGGTCTTCATCATCGACACCAATAACTACTTCGTCCACTTCTATAGCATCCTTTCCTTTCACATTTTCCGACGCAGCAACACAAGAGCGGGCGGATTTCGATTACCGACGACACGCACATCCTCCTAGCGCCGAAGTGACACTTCATGGTGGGACCGCTAATATTTCCTTGCCTAGTTCTCAAAGCGACGCACTTCGCTACAGACTTCCAACAAGATCTTCTAATTCTTCAGAGCGTCCTCCTCTCCCTGGCCTCCCACATTTCTCAGGTAACGATATTGGCTCACCGCATGACCGGGGAAGTAGCGATGGCGATTCCACTCTTCATTCACATCCACGCTTGCGGCCCCGACGTAGTCACGCTCTCCCACGATCTTCACGATCTTCGTCACCAAGCGCTCCTTTGCTATCTGGGACTCTGGCCGTCATCAAGGCCCAAGCCTTTGGTGCTCTCCGCAGAACTCGAGCACGGACTAAAAAGTCGTCCGAGGGAGCTGCTAAGGTCGCAATGGATGTATTGGAAGCAAGAGGCATAGGAATGGGTGTCTCCACAGGGTCCAAGCGGCCACGAATTCATGATGACGAGCTTGATATGTCCGACGCATGAATATGCCCCTTTTTTACACTCAAGTCTATATCTCGGAGGAAATTGTATCTTTATTCTCGACATGGTTTTTTGGATCGACATTGTAGATGCTTCATGCAAATTTATACCACGTCGAACCTGTGCTATACCTGTATTATCATTGTCACACTCTGTAATATACAGTCTTGTTATCTTGCATTCTGTAATTGCTATACTGTATCATATTCCTTACCCATCCTACTACATACTGTATGTGTTCAGTAATATAGTTTCCGCGAATACACTGGCAACTGCCAATTATAATCAATTTACTTTTGGGATTGCTACATCCCATGGACCACTGATCTCGCTAACGGCATCGATAATCAGCACCGGAGATTTGACACGAGGATTTAATACAAACTTTTTATATTTTTGGGCCCACATAAGAAGCGCTGGCGCCAAGAAAACTACGAATACAAGAACGGTAGAAAGAATCCACGCTATTGTTCGCGAGAGTGATGCTGTGAGAGTGACAGCAGACAGGGTCAATCCTGAGGTCAAAAGAGACTGTATGACTGCAGACGAGGCCTGACCATGTGTTCAGCTGAAACCATTCACAGGAGCAAGGATTTGAGTGTACCTGCAGACGATGACGTAAGATAGGAAACAATGCGAACGCTTGGACGGAAAGCAGGATTAAAGCGAAAACAGCAACGTCGGTTGTTAAACGAGAAGCCAAAACGACTGATGCAGATACAGCCGCATTTTTAGACAGGACTGAGGACAAGCTTCGCAATTCATCAGTTCACGCAGGCATTTGAAATAAAATCGACATGAATATTACCGTTCCCGAGAATGGTCGCTAGGCCTTACTGCAGTATAGTCCGCGAGAAGTGTATTTAGAAGAAAGAGGAAAGCAGAAAGGGCCCAGATAGAGTCTGAAGATGTTGCCGCTGTCAGTGTCCTTAGTACCGGCGACAGGGATATAAGGGCGAGGAACATCATAATAGACGACTTCAGGGCTTTAAGATCTACTTTATGAATTACATTAGCACGAGTCAAAAAATGGTAGGAACACGGACGAGTCACAGCAGATCTGTCGGGCCCTAGAGTGGTGGGATGTTGAAGAAGCACCCAGACGATATATCCAGTGACGAAGCACCCGATTGTTATCCACACAACGGTGCGAGCATCTAATAATTGCTCTCGCAGGCGAACAAAGGTTGCAAGAAAGATAAATATTGTCGAGATATGCTGAGCTACTGCACAGGAGAGCAATACCAATGACCGATACGTATAAGGCTTGAAGTTGGCTAAGAGAAGCCATATCAAAATATGGTCAACTCGTATCTGGTCTACTTACTATTCCTCTTCAAAGATGACAAAAACGAAGTTGTAGCAATGTAGCTATCTGGAAAAGATTGCTGCCTCCAAAGAGTCTTTTCCCATTCATGTGGAGATCGGCCTGGCGGCTCAGTCATGCAGTGGATGTTTTTGAGGATCTGAACCCGGTGTGTGCCACAGTGGGGTCCCAGGTGGTATGTGCAGCCAGCGGCTTTGCCAAACTCGTGGCGCGGTAGTACATCGAACGTTTTAAGCTAGACTACCGCTTCATTGATACTTACGTAATACACGGACTATAGTATGATGGGCAATTTGAAGATATCAAGACGATATGCTCGATACCTATTACCATGGCCTCGATGCTTCTTCCACGTATTGGAACTCAATCGCAAGCTGGTTCGGTACCCTTCACTCCATAGTAAGCTGGGAACTCGGAATATTCTCGGACATCAGACTCGGATTTAAGATACAAGTTGCCACAGCGGTATTAAGTACATCGTACACACAATGACTCGGATAATACCTCCTTCCATTAGATAATGTATGGATACAGAACTGAAATGTTCTCGTCGATGTATATTTTCCGATGAAGCAACATCGAAACACGATTGTACATACTCTAAGTAAGTAGGCCTTTAATAATACACGCATATGAATAATAATATGCATCTGGGCCGCACTCTGGCCTCGCTCAAGCCTCGCTGATGAAAACTTCAGTTCGTTGGCAGCTGTTCTCGCATCAAAAAAGGGTGGTATCAAGCATCAATCCCACTGATAATAATATTGTGTATTGTAAGCTCTCGAATCCAGAATAAGATTTACAGCGACCTACGACCAGGTTTTCTTCCTGCCGGGTTTGAGGTTTAGGCGGCTTTGCCAACTGTGAGGCAAGCTTCCCTTGATTCGGATTAGAGGCGGATGTACCCCTTGCTTGCGCCTACATGTACAGTATACAATTCCAGATTTTGCAAAGCGACAGACGGACTAACCGCTTTCACTCGCCGCTCTGCAGCTTCTGCGGCGGCGGCGCGAGGATCACCTCTCGATGGGGCTCCGGGATTTGTGGAGCTAGACGTCGAAGCCAGGACGGTGTGTCCAGACGACAACTGTGCCCCAGATTTCGAACAAAGTGAACCCATTTCTAGTAAAGCCTTATATACGACTTGATTACACTCGACTTATATGTGTACAATCCACGTGACAAGCATAGCAAAATTTTAACTCGGGCCACCCGACGAACGAGGCGTCTCAGAAACAGGAATGTAGTCCGTCATTCTCACATCTCTGTCTGCGCTATATCCAAACCGAGAAAGGCCGAGCTCGTACGTCTGTTGATGGGGTAGCCAAGACTAATCGTGTACTCTCCGTCAGTGAACTGATGGGATGCAGTAAATCGACAATATAGTCACCTCCCACCATCTTCTGCTCGTGCTCCATGACATGTCCGCACTTAACCCTGCTTTCAACATTCGGTTCTTTACCCCGGCGCCAAGTAGAAGTCCAAAGACTGTCAGTAGGAAGAGTGTGACCACCAATTGATCGCGTGGGGAATCGCGCTCTACACAGTCAGCCAGCAGCAGTAGGGTACAGAAAGGCAGACGTACGAAAACACCGTGCCTCCACATCGCCTGCCTTCCCTGTTGCCGTGTCTGGATTTGTATCACCAATCAAGGCCCCTGCGCATATAGGAAGGTTTTGGTTCAAGCACCACTGCTTGGTGCAGGATAAACAGGGTTGGGATGGAGTATCGGGGGTGTTCATATGTAGAATAGAGTAATTTGACTGGAAGCATATGCCTTGGAAGAGTATAGGGTTAACCTTCAGGCATAATAAAATCGCGAGCGTACATTTGCAAAAGTTGGTTGCTTCCCACTTGTTAAGGATGGCATTGGCTGAGATCTGTAAAGGAGTTAGATAATGAAGAAGACGGAGAACGAGGCCTACGAGATTTGAAAGTAAAAAGGCAGCTAAGATGAACCAGAAACTGGACATGGAGTGAGTCTGGCAGCAGACCTTTGTTTACTGCTGTGACAGCGACTTTTCTCTATTTCATTCATCACGTCTCCCGTTCACCCAGTCTCAGCCCTTCGAACCCTCTCGCCTCTCGCGGGTCCCCGACATGTCCGCAGAGTTTGACGATGTTCTCACAAATCAACCTGTCGTTATTGATAATGTTAGTACTTCAAAGAACAAGTGTCTTGTGTCTTATCGCTCTTTTACACAGGGTTCAGGAACTATTAAGGCCGGATTTGCGGGCCAGGACCATCC
This sequence comes from Tricholoma sp. MG99, assembly GCA_003521275.1. NCBI lineage: Eukaryota > Fungi > Basidiomycota > Agaricomycetes > Agaricales > Tricholomataceae > Tricholoma > Tricholoma sp. MG99. Next base: position 24,638 of record QOVE01015644.1, read on the forward strand.
AAAATGCTTCTTTCCGTCTTTGTGCGTCTTGACGGTTAGGGTTGGCCTTCAGCACTAATTCTCATCCGTTAATGCTTCACTTCTCAACGCAGTGTTGGACGACCAAAACACATTCGTGTCATGGCGGGTGCATTGGAAGGAGATGTATTTATCGGCAGACGCGCCCAGGAGTTTCGTGGCTTGCTGAAAATCAAATATCCTATGGAACATGGCATCGTTACCGACTGGGATGATATGGAACGAATTTGGAGTTGGGTATATGCAGAGGAATTAGGGACTTTGAGTGAAGAGGTTGGTTTTTGGTTCACATGTTTCATAGGATACGATTTTATGCCTGTGATATCTAGCATCCGGTATTATTGACGGAGGCGCCGCTTAACCCTAGGAGCAATCGAGATGTAGCCGCACAGATATTCTTTGACACCTTCAACGTTCCAGCCCTGTTTACATCCGTGCAAGCAGTACTCTCTCTGTGTGTATCGTTTCGCAGCGCTTCCCCTCAATCTAAGCCTTTGTCATTTGTCTAGGTATTCGTCTGGAAGGACAACAGGCATAGTCCTTGACTCAGGGGACGGTGTTACACACGCAGTTCCTGTTTTTGAGGGCTTCTCGATGCCGCATGCTGTCCGCCGGGTCGACGTAGCAGGAAGGTGATGCCGCTAGTTTTATAGTTTGCTGATATCTCACCTTCCGATTTTCAGAGATGTGACGGATCATCTTCAGTTGCTCCTTCGAAAATCTGGTCATCACTTGCATACCACTGCCGAGCGCGAGGTGGTCCGTACAATGAAGGAGAAATGTTGTTATGTGGCACTTAACCCGGCTAAGGAAGAAAAGGATACCTCAGGACGCAATGAAGAGTTTAGACTTCCAGATGGAAACGTCGTTCAGGTATCTGAACTCCGTATCTCAATTTAAGTGCTTGGCATACTGAGCGAATTTTCGCAGCTTGGGCCTGAGCGATTCCGCGCGCCTGAAATTTTATTCAATCCCGAGTTGATCGGTCAGGAGTATGCTGGAGTACACCAGGTAGTTGTCGATTCTATCAATCGGGTGGACTTGGACCTTCGGAAAAGTCTGTTCTCAAATGTTGTGCTCAGTGGCGGCAGTACATTATGTCGTGGTCAGTATGTTAGCTTGGTTGACAATTCCTCCAACCTGATTAAATATGTTCAGGCTTTGGCGATAGACTGTTAAACGAGGTGAAGAAGCTTGCACTGAAAGACATCAAGATCAAAATTTATGCGCCTCCCGAGCGGAAATATTCGACATGGATCGGTGGCTCCATATTAGCTGGTCTCAGCACGTTCAAGAAAGTACGTATCGTTCAAAAATACTACGGATGACTGCTGACCATCAATCAGATGTGGATATCAGCCGAGGAGTATCAAGAGGATCCAGACATCATCCACAAGAAAGCTGGATTCTAGATCCCGTGTCATCTTCTTGGGCCTCTGATTTCGCAAAACTTACATCACGTCGTATGATACCCATGTACTTCATAACTAATAACAGCTGGCCGTTTGTGCTAAAGCAGATATGTGCATGCATGAAATTTATAATGTTGGCATAAGCAGACATAATGGTAAATTCAAAAGGACATGCCATTCGGAGTGGGTGGACAAAGATAGACGCAATATGTATCGACTACTTGCCCTTCTTGGGGGGCTCGGCAGCCTTGACCTTCTTCGTGCCGCGCAGCTGAACAAGATAATGCTCAGACAGCGCACTGGTCGCAGAAAAGATGAAGTACTTACCTTCTTCGCTCGATTTTTACGTTCTTTCCGCAGCTTGCGGGAAGGTTTCTCCACCTTCGCCGCCAAGCCGGACTGCAGGTAACCGACAGTCAATTCAAATGCTTTATGGAACAATGGTATTGGCAACGTACTCTGACCAGCCGATATCTCGGCTCAAACTTTTTTTGGGAGGCTTCGTCGTCATAAATCAGAGCAAACCCAGTGCTCCTGCCCCCACCAAATTGAGTCCTAAAACCAAAGGTGACTACCCTGTTTTTGTCGGTCTTGTAGAGAGCAGCGAGCTTCTCTGATAGCTCAGCCTTGGAAACATTGGGGCGTGATGGATGGAGGACGTCGAGAACGAATTGGCGACGAGCCAAAAGACGGTTGGTGATAAACTTGCGCGTGCGCAGGGTGATGGGTGCTGAAGTATCCGCCTGTAACAACGAAATTCGAGGGGATTCCCAGGCGCGCAACTGAAATAGGGACTTACCATATGTCTAAAGATTCAAAGACAACAAGTTTGTCAGTGACCTGATCAGCTATCCGCCAGTAAAAACTAACCTTGTTCCTGTTGAAGGCTTGGGACAATATCTTTCTGGTGGCTGAAAACGAACTGCACAGTATAATCGGCATATGCCGAAGTATCTCACACGTGATTTAATGTAAGATGACCCCCTAGTAGATCCTCCTACTAACTCTTCAAGTGACTGATTTCATTGGCTCCCCGCATCCTCATCCCATGTTCCCATTAATTGGGTAACATCCGCGCATTCGGCGTCTCTTCAAGTTCTCATGAACAGAGCTCATGGAAAACCAGAACCGGCTTGAGGGTGGATATCCTTGCTGCCGCTGCGTATGTCCTTGGACCAATCTCAGTCAATAGCCTTGGTCTTGCTGGTGCTGGAAACACATAATGATTATGTTCGTTTTCATGGTCTGTGGCTGTTGTTCGCGGAACTAGGCTAGCCACTCACCCCAAGCCGAGATCAACAGCATACCAATCCGCTCTCTTAACCACACCTTTGGTGCTTCTCCGAATATTCGCATTCGTTGTCCAATTTCTGCCATCGATACAGCTCCTCTTTACCCTATTACTTGTTCTACAACAGGCTTCCATGATGTATGACTTGTGATATTTATTCACAGTGATCTCGCATACAGGGATTTATCTTACAGGATCCGGGCATATCTCGACGGCTCTCAGCGGGATCTGGAACTTTCCACTGATTGGTGACCTCGCTGAGCGCTGGTTGACGGAGGAATAACAACCAATTTGTCCCTCTTTACTCAGATGCGAACTCCAGGCGTAGCACTTCTGCATGCATAACAAGATTCATTGATATTCAACATAGTCAGACTTCAGTGTGCGAGACAATCAGGGAAAGCAAGTCATAGATGTACATGTAATTAGAGGTAGTTGGATACAAATGTATGCACAGATTGCGAGGCGTAGTCCTGCTATAAGAGACCTGACGCAAGTCCAATGATAACTTTCAAAGATGGTCCAAGGTCGTTGATTATTCCATCTGTCACATTTTCAACAGCATTGAGAAGGTCGTCCAGAATGCATTTTATTTCATAAACGGCTGGGTGAGATCAGAAGAATACTTGACCTGGGCATGAAATAACTTACTGGGACCAAGGAGCGGGCCTAGGAGCGGAAGCTGGTCGACAAGTGTGGAAACGCAGTTAAGCCATTCCTTGTTGAGATTGATCGTGTCCTTGAGGATCGTTTCAAGATCATTGGTATCATCATAGTTAGCAAGACCTTTGTCCCTTCCCAGCTCAGAGAGCGCCGTTTGTAGTCGAAGAAGATTGGACTGGTAGGCGGATGCTTGAGTCATACAGTTTCTTTGAAAATCAGCGTCATACTTCCCAGTACTAGCATGTCGATTGGAAAGGGATTCTACGAAAGTTGCATGAATTCTTGTGTATATCAGCAGTGACATAGTACATACGGAGGTCATTGTAATTTTCGCTCGCTAGATTGTAATAATGTCGAGGATCACCTCGCCGGCGCAACGGGTATGCTGTAGAAGTATGTGGGACCATTGTAGGGCTCGAGGAACGAAGATCTGCCGAGATAGCTCTCCTAGTGAATACCATGCTGTCGCGCGGGTTTACGTCGGAAGTCGCATTCGGTTGGTCGTGCAGAAGACGGTTGGCAACAAGAGGGGCCCGAGTTGATGATATTGAAACCGGCGAGGCCATAACACAGAATTTTGATGGACCAGCAAGGATGAAGGCAGCGGCGTGCAGCGCTAGGAGAATCTTGGTAGTAGTTGAAGTCATAGTCTCTTGAAAGACAGAGAAAGGCGACTAGCGCTTGTGAAATCTCGCACAGAAAGAGAAAAAGGAGGAAAAGACGGTGGTAGAAGCAGACGAGTAGGAGAGGGAACAACACAAACTTAGCGTCCTTTATATACTTCTCCAGCCCAAACCTTATTATTTCTCGCGTCCTGATTGGCCCAAATAAAAAGACGCTAGTCAAGTGACATTCCCTTATGTAACACAAAACATCAATAAATAAAATAAAATATCCATACAAAAACCACTGAATCCAAGTCCAATAGATAACAAATAAATTCCGAGCGAGTGGATGCCAATATAAAAAAGGCGTTTGGACAGGCAATGCCTCAGGGAAGGGGGAGGGGGAAGAGTTATTTGAGAGGAACGCAAGATTTTTCGTCCGGAGCACGTTCGAAACCCCCAGCACAAGTGTAAACTAAACCGAAAACTCAGAAGAAATCATTGGGCAAATCATAAGAGACTTACCAGCGCAAGAGCCCTGTTCACACCCGATGTTCCATGCGCCCAAGATAGCGGTACAATCTTGACCGCTTCCAAGCGATGTACAACCCCCGCAAGATTCAAGCTCGGTAGCAGTGTCCAGGCACTCATAATCTCCGTCGCCTATAGGACAAGCATCAAAGCCAATGGGGCAAAGACGAGCAGACCGAGCTTTGTTATGTAGAGTTCGTTTGTAAAGGGATCGTTTGTGGTTATGCCCGTCTTCTTCATGGCCATGGCCATTGCCTCCATCACCATGCCCATAAGATCCGGACGGGGAAGAGGGCGGAGGAGAGGGCTGCGTGGGCGTCGGTGTGCATTTGCGGAGCGATGAACTCCAATCCCAGTGGTTGGGACACTGGGGAGGAGGACCGCCCTCGGGGGGAGGGTTTGAGGGCACACAGCATCCTTGGTTGGTTCCCCAGTAGTGGGTGTAAGGGCACTCGGTACCTTTCGGTGGTGGTGGAGGTGACGGGGGCCCACCCTTGGGCAAACAGCATGCGTTAGGAGTATACCTATGGTCGTCTCGATGAGTCAGGAAGAAGGTTCAACATAAAGTACAATGACGGACCAGAATTCCTGCTCAGAGCAATCGTTCGCTCCGACGGTTCTGGACACAACAATAGGCAGGGCAGCTGCTATGAAAGTCAGAGCAATTCCGATACGTGATATGATTGTCATCATATGAGCCAAAACGAAAGGGAAATGAAAAGAGTGACTAGTACAATTGTATGTACAAGAAGAGGCTGGAACGCTAGCTGCTGAGAGGGAGATAAAGAAAACAAGTTTGTGAAGGATCAGCTATCATTTTATAATGGAAATAACAAACGTCAAAAACTTGGATGCCATGACGACCGCATCGACAGTTTCCGCTTCCGTAAAGATCATGTGATTGATTCACGTCAAAATTGAATGAACGTTAACCCTATGCTCACTACTGATGAAAATAAAACAAAAGATTATGATTCTACTGTTTCATGAACACTGAAAGAGCCTAGTTAGCCTTCATCCGTACAAAGAGGATCTAAACATACATCATCACTTGTCAGGATGTAAACATCACCAGCGGGTCGAACGGAGCAGCGCCCGTAATCCGCTATATATGGAGAAATGCTGTCCGACCTTGTCCGACTTGGAAATAGAGCGTATTTGTAACCATTTTTACCGAGGCTTGTCAACCAATCAGATTACCACGATCGTAAACAAATTCTTTTTATATCCGAAAAAAAAAGAGTTGCAGATGTCACAGTAATTGTCCTTGTTTTCACCGTTGTTCCTGGACAAACTTTGCAGTATCCTCCCAGGTATGTCAATGCCGTACGACCGTGAATAAAAATGAAGACGAGTCATGTAAATATCAGTCTGAACGTTCTATGTCAAAGAACACAATTATACACAATTCGAATAAGAACAACGAGCTTTAGTTTTCTGTCGAACGCGCTTTCTGTAATGCACGAATTGCAAAGTAGCGGACGTCGGCATCTTGATCATTTTTTTGTTGGTCTAGAGTGGGAACTATTTGTTGCTGAACAAACTCATGACCCTCTGGTGAGTTATTGAAGGTGATAGCGAGAACTTCCAACGATTTGGCGACATTGAAGCGGATGTTCGGAATTGGATCACTGGCAAGTAGGAGAAGAGGACCGATTATCTCAGCACGGACAATCTCCAGGTCCAAAGACGGCGCAATTGTCTGTTAGGCTTATCAGCATCTTGGCCTAGTCCAAGATACGACACATACCGTTATGGCCTGAACAGTAGTCATTCGGAACAAATAATTGGGATGTTGTCCCATTCCCATGACCTTCGGGACTATCGCCACTTTCGCCCATTCTACACCGAAGACCTCTGTGAGCTTTTTCAAATTGATGGTGGCGGCCTCCCTTATGCTATACACTGTATCTCCAAGCCAAGACATGCATAAGTTACCCAATTGTTCATCAAAGAAAGGTTTTCCCAGCTGATTGGCGAGCAAGGGTATATATTCTATGATGGCTTGTCTTACGCGCCATGATTTGTCTTCAGCAAGCTCTACAATGGCCGGGAGGAGGCTCTCAGACAATAAGTCAATGCCGATAACTGAAAAGGGATTAGTTGATGCGTTGAAATAGCGGAATAATCTGACCTAAATTGACTGTGTCGAGCTTGCTGATGATATTTAATCTCACTTCGGGAAAATCGTCTTTCAGAAGATGCAAGAATAATGGCAGTAGGTGTTCGATTGTAGGTTCTTTGTTCAACAATGGAGCAAGTCCACTGATCTGATTCGCAAGCGCAGCACGGACGTGTTGTGAAGAATCCTGAGATAGGTCTCGCACGCATGGAACTATTCGCGCGAGGATGACCTCTTTATCGAGGAGCTTAGAAAAACCTTTGATCGGATGTTGATCACTACAGCAACTTGGAGAAAAACTTGACACACCTGGGATCTGACCCGCTGCAGCAGTCCGAACTTCCGCTTCGTTATCCTTCAGCAACTGAACATATTGTCCAATTAATTCCTCTCGCACAAGCTCTACACCAACAGCTTCCGCAAGCTATACAGACATTCAGCGATGACAACGAGGTAGATCTACGTGCATGTACCTCGTTGAAGTGATTAGCAGCCATGTATCGCACGCGCCAACTTTTGTCTCCAATGCTGTGCCTGATTTGCTTCAATAGTTGCTCCTTTACCTCGGCTGGGGACATCCGTTGCGCAAGGACAATCAGATCCTCGACGGTCAAGAGCCGTACTGAATCTTGATCGTCAGATTGGAGTCTACGATAGATCGGCAGACCTTCAGACAAGATATGCTGCTTTGAAAAATGTTTCAAGAGCGGCTGTGTTTTCAAAAGCATCTCAAATCATTGAACCTGTAGAGCAGTATACAATGCGTACCCCGAGCCCCTTTGCCGCGGCACGTCGCACCATAGGAGTATCATCAGAACCAAGAGATGCAAAGGATTTCCGTAATTCGTCCTGAGTGGCTGATGAGACGTTAGGATATACAGCTGCGTACAGCGCCGCGGCCGACGTCCGGGACGTAAACCAGTCGCCTTGTGTGAGCCTTTTCAGCAGAGGTATATAATACTCTTCGAGTTGAGTTTGAGAAAGCACAGTAGCAACTTTGGTAATTGATTCCGCAGCCTAAATGGATGTCAGGACAAGGAATCTTGCAGCTAGAGCTCAAATACGCACCTTGTCACGGATCAGTGTCTCCTCAAGTCCAGAAAGGTTCTCCAGGGGCCCCAATAGGACATGAGCATATTCCTTTCCACCTATATACTCTTCAAAGTTCTTGCCCAATTCCTCTGCTAAGGCAAGCAAGACTTCGTCTTCATCGTCAACGGAGTCCTGGAGAAAAGGCACCAGTTCATCGCGTGAACGATCGGGTCCAAGGGCAAGCGCAATGGTTGGTATGCTATGGATAGCGTTCAAACGCAACTGAACATCTTCAGACCGAAGCTCATCCATGAGGATGGCAATTGGAGCAATCTGCGTGTCCAGTTGAACAAGGTCAATATTCGACCCATACGATGATCGCACAAAACAACCCACATCCTCGACAGCAAATCCGATATCCATGCTATTGAGTTAAGAGCGTGCTGAGGCGGATTAAGGTAGGAGATCGAGTTCAAGTTCAAGTTGAACCCACAGCTACCGTGATGCAACCACGTGTTGTACGCCTTTAATTAGTACTTCATTCCGAAACCTGACGAGATACGACATTCTCTTCCATTCTACCAAGCTTACATGTCTGCCAAAGTACTATTTAAGCATCCAAAGGTAAAACTGTTCTTCTACCAAAGATCACAAACAAAAAAAGTGACTGCCGTTCAGGGATCCAGCGTCGAAATCTTGTTATATGGCGCAACGGTCATCTCCTGGAAATCCCGTAGTGCACGAACCCCAGAACTTACCGAAAGGCTTTTCCTATCCTCGAAAGCCGTTCTTGATGGCTCAAAGCCCGTCAGGGGTGGCATTCCTGTCGTGTTTCCTTGTTTCGGGGCACCTACCCACCCAGATCATGCTCAACTAGGACAGCACGGGTTTGGCAGGAGCGAAATGTGGCAATGGGATGGTGTCATCTGGGAAAATGATGCTGAGGTATCCGCTACACTAAGTGAGTCGAGTTCTTTTAGTCATACCTGACTGTGTTTGACACTCGTTGTATAGCACTTGAGCCGACCGAGAAGATATGCAAAGTCTACAAGAGACAATTTCATCTAAGCTATACTGTAACTTTGGGAGAGAATCATCTTACCACAGAGCTCCAGGTCAAAAACCCGTCCACACCCGGATTGCCTGACGTTCTTGAGTTCCAAGCTCTCCTCCACAACTATATCAAAGCACCCTCCGCAGAAGTTCTCATTACGCCACTGGAGCAATTATCGTATTACGACAAAACAGAAGCCACGGAGCAGGAACGATCCACAGCCAAAGTGGAAACGAGGGCTGCTGTAGATGTCAAGGCGTACACTGACTCTGTGTATGAAGAAGCTGGTCAGAAGTACGAGCTGAAATGGCCTGGGGATGGAATTACCATTAGTTCGACGAACTTCAAGGATGTCGTTGTGTGGAATCCACAAGAGAACGGAAAGAATATGTCTGATATGGAAGATAAAGGATGGTACGTGGATGATTGAGCTTGAAATACTGCATGCTGAACATAAGGTATGATAGGGAGCGTTATGTTTGTGTGGAACCAGGCTACGTGAGAGGTTTTGTCAAGCTTCAGCCAGGACAGCTTTGGACTGGGCGACAAGTGCTTGCAGCGATCTAGTAGTCTGTCAGACTCCAAACCAGCCGCGGGCCGCGTTAAACTTTTTGTGCTTATGTAAACTTTGAACTTGATGTGGATTAACGCGTCCCAGCGATAGTGTGGCGGGAAACAGACGTTTGTAAATTGCAGCTGCAAATTAGCGCTGCTAATTTGCGGCTAATTTGCTGGACTGCCAATAGGTTGAATATCTGGGTGCAAATTAGGGCAAATTTGCCCTAGCATTGCCGGGAAGAATGAATGGGCCAAAATTGTATATCTACAACTGTGAACCCTCAAGTCAATGGAGTTGTGTAACACAAAAGTCCTCGAGGAATAAAGTATCAGTGGTGGCTTCAGAGTGATGTTTTATTTAGATAGACTAATTTCAAATTTCATTGCATTCATGTCCCCGATATGATCATTATGTCCAATGAGCTCAGGAAAATTCAAGCAACTTAAGCTATACCTCCAGGCTCTCCCTCTGGCTCTCCCACTGGTGGATGTAGCAGACCAGGATGTCAAAATCAATCATCATCTCTTGACCTTTTCAGTCAACGAGGAACATATCTTGCGTTCACTCAAGCAATTTTTTTCAGGAGAACCATAGAAGCCTGTTACGGTGAACTGGCGAGACATACAAGCAATGATGAACTAATTCCTGATCATGTCGCATCGTGCTATAGTAGTAGAAGATCAAAGTGACAGTGATAGTGAGTAGTACCATCTCGAGAGTCTCAACCCCGTCTCATCATCCCCGACGATGAGCACGCTATTCCACTCATTCTACTTCGCTTTTTGTGTAGATAACACTTGTACATGTATATATAGTGTCAATAAATATTATCTATCAATTTATTTGCTTTTTTACTTGAATTAAGCTTGTAAATCAACATTCTTCCTTGATAAGGGGAAGAGGAGGGGTCTCTTCTCTTCATTGAGGAGCTCTACTGCATGTACAGGAATAGATCACTATATATATAGTATATACATGATAGGGGAAGGGTGTTGCATGAAGTGGGAAGGGGGGGGGGATGGGGAGAACTGAGAGAATGTGAACAGAAGGTACATGTTAGAACCAAGGTTGTTACAACTTTTCCTTTCCTCGTTGTAACCTTTGACATGTGACGACCTGCCACATGCCCACGTGCCGATTCACCACCTGTGCTCATCTTGTTCGTGCACTCTGTTCCCTCGCTCGACACGCGTTTCACATCTACGCGCACTTCTGATTCCTCCGGCCTCATGTACACACGCGTACATTCGTCCTCCGGCATCTCTACAGCTTCGTATATGAACACGTATACTCATCCTTACGACTCGGACATCCTCATACGATCCTCAACTCATCACAACCTGTATCGACTCTTTGTTGAGTCATGGAGACTCGTCTCGATCCCTCTCGACTCGTCTCTACTCTTGAGACAGCGCACATATGA
>QOVE01015688.1:0-13553 GCA_003521275.1 Tricholoma sp. MG99
TCGGTCTGTTGCGGTCAATAAAATGCTAGAAAGGACACAGGCTGCGGGTTAACCTCGGAGATCATCAATCCTCCATGTGATACACCCCCTGTCAGCGTTGCTTAGTCCTGCGACCTTCTCCACTCTTATGATGACAATTGAGCGTTGATGCACACGCCCTTGACTAATGAGTTGAAGATTTGGCAAAGTGTGTTCCTTTCGTTCCATCAGACATGTATGCTTTCAGGGGAGGGGGCTTTTTGGCTCTTCTTCTAATTGCTGCTTGTGTCCCGTACTACTTGCTGCATAATATTGTAAAACGTGACCTTCGAATTTCCAAGCTTGCCCAGAGTGATGGCACTGCAGGTTCGGGCATTTGGACACAGGAAGCTGACGCGTTCTCATGGAGCACGGTGCGTAATGCCACTAGTCGCACTGGTTGACCCATAATCCATCTACTTTAATATAGCTTGAACCGAGTAATCAGCTCATATGGCGCAATTGCTTCGGGGCTTATCAATGCGCTCGTCTTATTGTGGGATTCTGTTTTGAATTCAGCGCCATCCTATCCGATACTTACATGCGTTTATGTCAGGTCCCTCTCAATTATTCAGAGCCACACGGCAACAATGCAACCATTGCATTGGCACGAATTCCTTCGCCTCTCCCGACGAGTTCACCATGGTATCGTGGTCCCATTCTGATAAATCCTGGTGGACCAGGTGGAAGTGGGGTTGCAACCATTATAACAAGTGGAGGACTTCTGAGTACGATTGTCGGCCCACAATTCGATGTGGTAGGGTTCGATCCAAGAGGTTGAACATGGATCCTATTTTATGAGCTCGAAGTTACTAACATTCGATATCTACAGGCATCGGGTACTCCACTCCCCGTATGTCGTTCTTTGAAACGGAGGTAGAGCGGGAACTCTGGGGAAATGAAGGGCTTAGTGTATTGAACGTAACAAAAGATGGGATTGCGCGAGCCTATGCACGAGCACAGATCTTTGGTCAATTAGCTGCAGAACGTCAGCTGGACGAGCTGAAGCATATCAATACCGATCACACTGCACGCGACATGTTGCGTATTACCGAAGCGCATGGAATGCAGAAGCTTCAGTACTGGGGTTTCTCGTGAGTTTCGGGTTTGGAACTCGGATTGGACAGTTCCGCCGGTTTTTGATAACATGAAATTCGTAGATACGGGAGCGTATTGGGAGCAACATTTGCTGCAATGTTTCCTGTGAGTTACTGCTCCGTACCCTACTCATTGTTGTGATCTCAACGAACAGTGATCAGGAAAGAGTTGGACGTATCGTCATTGACGGTGTGGTTGACGCGGAAAATTATTATGCAGGTCAATACGATGATTGTGTCATTTGTTGTGGCTCTCATTTCCTCCTCAGCTTTGTGGTCAAACAATCTCATGGACACAGATAAAACACTGCAGGCTTTCTTTGATCAGTGTGCAGCTGTGGGTCCAGCACGATGCCCTTTTTACGCACCAACTGCAGACGATATAGCCCGTAACCTGACATCATTATATGATGCAGTGCGCATTCGGCCGGTCCCAGTCCGCACCTCTACGTCATATGGGCTCATCGACTATAGCCGTCTGAGGGTCACCGTTTTTTCGGTGCTGTACAAGCCGTTCGCAAATTTCCTGCCTCTTGCTAGTGCTTTGGCCGATCTGGCAGCCGGAGATGGAACTCGTCTGTTTCAACTACTCCAAACGCCGCCTTTCCAATGCTCCTGTGATGGCGCCTCGTTTAGAAATGCTATTCGAGATGCCCAAGTAACCATCGCTTGCAACGACGGCGACTTGGTTCCCTCGTCATTGGAGGAGTTTCAGAAGTATTTTGATGAAAGTAGTAGATTCTCAGGTTGGACTGAACTTTGGGCGGGAATCAGAGCAGGTTGTATGTGAGTCTCATGTTGTGTAAAGTGTGCCAGAGGACGATCTTTTTTTTATAATTATTCCCCGTACAGAGGTTGGCCACGGCTGCCAAAAACTCATTTCCGAGGTAAATTCATCCTGCCGCATTCCCAAAATTTTCTCGTCAAATAAATCACAAACACTAGGTCCATTTATTGGCAACACTAGTTTTCCACTACTTTTAGTCGGAAATACAGCCGGTCAGTGACTTCTTATTTTTTGCCTGCGCCAAATTCTCTAACGGTATGTAGATCCTGTGACACCGCTGTGGGCGTATGTTCCTTCTTCTACTGCGGTGTTTACTCCAGCTCATGGAATGTCTTCGCAGAGCGAAGAAAATGTCTAAAGGCTTTATGAATTCTGTCGTTCTTACACAGGACTCTCCTGGAGTGCGCTCATTCTACTGCTACTGCGTTCTATGTCATTTCGCTAACGTTATCGTAGCATTGTTCGATTGCCGCGCCCTCGCTCTGCACTCAAAAGTACATCCGTGGTTACTTCGTCGAAGGCACTCTACCACCTCCTGACACTGTCTGTCCTGTGATTGGGTCACCATTCCCTGAGGTGTATCCCACTACCAGTGGTGATCAGGCAATCTTCAAGTTGCAGGAGAATTTGACCGCTGCCGATCTACACCTCCTGGATGTCGTCCGTAAATTAAGTGAATCGTTCTCAGTACCATTTCCGCTGTGAACTGTTACATCAGGAACGAGATAGCCGAGTTCTCGTTCTCGTATTACTAGAAGGTCCGAGTCACTCTTGGAATATAGATATGATTCCTGCTTCTTTTTCGTAACGGTTCTTTTCATTCTGAACAATTCTGACACATGGCCTGGCGAATTGACGTGCTTACTGCCTACTTCATGTTCAGGTCGAGTCGATGAACGATAATATGGCAATTGTAGAATATTCTGATAGAGAACTCCGTGAAGCGATTCGTCGCGAATCGCTTAGCCCGTCTCTGCTAAAATGATGTTGATACGATACTAAGTTACATGATAACTCAGGTGCGGGAAAACCCAACCTTGTCGACGCTATGTAGCGAAGAACTCAGTGTGACGAAGAAGATACGTAAGATAAAGATGAGGAACGTAAAAGTTGGGACAGACAGGACAGAGTTGGAAGGCAATTAATTTTGTTTCCGCAGTGCCACCACGTGGGATTGCCTTATTAGGCCTAACAAATCGACACGTCAATACTAACTCACTACTGTACCTCATCTACTGGGCATCCTTCTCGTCCCAAATTTCGACCACAAGCGCGACCTTGACAACATATAATCGCTTTACGTCCCAGGCCCATTCTTCTGGTGCCAAAGGAAACCCACCATGTCTGGTCACGTCAGAGCAAGGCGGCCAGCGACCCCTCCGCCTGGTGTTGCACATGCTGCACCAACAGTTTCTCAACGATTTCCACACCCACGGGACGACCATTTAGACGCAGATGCACGACGGGCGGCGGCATCCAAAGGACTTGCACCGGGGCGGATAAACAGCTACCCGCCGGGAGGGCTGAACTTGACTGGTGGAGAATGGAAGTTGTTGTTTTTCATCGTGTTAATAGCTGCTGCGGTACGGCTATTCCGATTATCCAAGCCAAATAGCGTCGTGTGAGTGTATCACCGTACTCCTGGAGGTCAAGCTTTGATTCTATGTTTGACGTCAGCTTCGATGAGGTACATTTTGGCAAATTTGCTTCCAAGTACATCAAAACGCAGTATTACGTTGATGTGCACCCTCCTTTGGCCAAGTTGTTGATTACGCTAGCTGCTTTTGTGTTTGGGTACGATGGGCATTTTGACTTTAAGGATATCGGAAAGTGAGTTAGCGCCATGTCATAACCAGGTTCTAGCTCACAGCAAAGCAGAATATATGAAAACGTGCCATATGTCGCAATGCGAATGGTTCCAGCCATGCTTGGCGTTGCAACTGTCCCAATCTCTTACCTTACCCTGCGCGCTCTGGATTGTCGCGCAACGACCGCCCTCCTAGCTTCTTTGTTTATCACGTTCGAAAATGGCCTGGTTACACAGTCAAGACATATTCTACTCGACTCTCCATTAATATTCTTCACCGCCCTCACTGTTTTCCTTTGGTGTGGGTTTTGCAACGAGGATAAACATGAACCGTTCACTTCATCCTGGTGGATTTGGCTTACATTAACCGGCCTCTCACTCGGCGCAGTTGTCAGTTGCAAATGGGTTGGACTGTTTACTATTGCTACTGTTGGTTTCAGTACGGTGTATCAACTTTGGAGTCTCCTAGGTGACCTGCGGGTCCCTCCACGGTTATTTGCGAGACACTTCATTGCACGGGCGCTATGCCTGATTGTTATTCCAATTCTGTTCTACATGGCTATGTTCCAGATTCATTTCCTAATTTTGGAGAATTCTGGAGATGGTGATGGCTTCATGAGCTCCGAGTTCCAGCATACGCTCGGTGGTAGGGGTATGGGGGACACTTACGCCGGTTTGTCAGTTATACTTGCCGGCCTTGGTCGTACTGAATCAACCTTCCAGACGTTGCTGTCGGCTCCGAGATAGCAATCCGGCATGTCGATACGCAAGGTGGTTACTTGCACTCACATCCACATTCCTACCCGGGTGGCAGCCAACGTATGAGCAATTGTCATTTTGTTCTCTAGTCTCTGACACTGTCTCCAGAGCAACAAATTACTCTCTATCCTCATCGAGACAGTAACAATGACTGGCGTATCTACAATGTCACCGACGACAGCGTGCCTGAGTATGATTTCGCCAATATGCCCCTCCAGTACATAACGCCAGGCATGCGCGTGAAACTCCGGCACATCGCTACCGACAAACATCTACATTCCCATGACCTTAGGCCGCCAGTTTCTGACGTCGACTTTCAGAATGAAGTGTCCGCATATGGCATGCCTGGGTTCCGTGGGGATGCAAACGATGATTGGTTCGTGGAAATCGAGAGGGGTGACAAGAGGGACAATGAATCACATAAGCGGCTGCGGACGCTGAGGACGATATTCCGGTTAAGGCATGCCCTAACAGGATGCTATCTGTTCTCGCATAAGGTGAAATTACCAGAATGGGGTTTTGAACAACAAGAAGTTACCTGTAATAAAAACTCGCCGAAGGCAAATTCCTTGTGGTTCATCGAGACAGCTACACACGTAGCGCGTAAGTCTTTTCCTTCTTGTTGCTGGCAGTACCCAAGTTCAATTGTCTTCGTCAGTTCCTCCCAATGCGCCGAAAGTCAACTACAAACTTCCAGGATTCTTGGCTAAATTCCTGGAGCTGCAGCAAGTTATGTGGGCAACAAATGCAGGCCTCACTGATAGACACACCTATGATTCTCGTCCCGAATCTTGGCCCCGTCTTCGCCGTGGTATTGTAAGACACCAAGATATCACTGGGTGCTAATCGCAAGCTGACATGTTGTATGCCAAACAGAACTTCTGGGTCAAAGACCATCGCCAGATCTATCTTATCGGTAACCCTTTGATTTGGTGGCTCAGTTCATTTTCGGTCCTTGCGTACATCTTAGTGCGCGGATTTCTCATCCTTCGCGCGCAGCGGGGATACAGGGATTTCGATAGCAGTAAGTTCAGTTAAACTGTGTCATACTGTGACTGAGTGTATGTGTAGCCAAGGTAGTGAAGTACGACTCCTTGTGCGGTTTTCTCTTCATAGGCTGGAGCCTGCACTATTTCCCCTTCTTCCTCATGAGCCGTCAACTCTTTCTACACCACTATTTCCCTGCACTGTACTTTGCCGTCCTACTGTCTTGCGGCGCGTTTGACCTTGTTACATCGACGCTTCGACCACGTGTCCGACTGCAGATTGCTGCAGTGTTCGTCATCCTTGCCGTATGGAACTTCTCGTATTTCAGCCCTCTTTCTTATGGGTCGCAATGGACGAAGGCGAAATGCAACGATGCCAGGTGGCTTACTACGTGGGATTTCTCTTGGTGAATGCTTTATTTCGTTCTTTCCCAATGTTGTTTTGATCTAATACTTCAATCTTAGTAACGACTTTTTTGATAACGTATGTTGGTTTCATCTGAGTGTTCTACGCCTTTCCGACTTTGCATAGTATTCTCAATACAACGGCCTCATGGCCGCAACACCACAAAAGTCAGAGGTCCCGGTCGCCACGATCGGGGGCGAACACGATGGTCGCCCGGTGGTTGTTGTTCAAGATATAGAAAAGGCCCACGAATCGACAGAAGAACATACTGCCATAGCAGAGGGAAAGCCGGAACCTGGACGCAATATTTTCGAGGGTGAAGTGGTTAACGATGTGAAGAGCGAAACACCGAAGCGTCCGCTGCCGCCTGTGGATGTTAAAGAGATCAGCTCGGTGATTACGAGAGAGTCAAAGACAGCATCTGAATCAGAGAGCACCGGCAGCTTAAGCTCCACTTCCTCGGATTCTAGCACTGCGGCGTCCTCAAGCACTACTGCCACATCAGTGGGTGATGAGCCTCAGACTGACGGACAACAGGTTAAGATCAATAAGCCTGCTGGTCCCCTGGGTGAGGCTGAAGCTGAAGCTGAGAAGGCAGCCAGTGAACTATATCCTGATGCAGTCAAAAAGTAGCCTGTTGTATAGTGTAATGTATGATGCTTTGATTCGGGATTAGAGAAGACTTGGCACCAGCCGATCCTTCTTTTCCATTGATCTCACAATCTACCAGCTACAGCAGCAGATTTCCCAATTGCGTATTCACCATAAACTACTACACTGTACAGTACGTATATGGTACGTGTCACATAATGATGAGTTACTGTATATCTCTCATATAATGGAGGGTTCATTGTTAGCGAGTACTACTCCGAGTCAATCACCATCATTCTGAAGGCAACCAGCTAGCTGCCATTAAACCGTTTCACTCAGCCCTCCTGGTCGCTTACAGCTTCCTCTCTAAGCCGTTTTCTAACTTCGACCAATGCCTTCCCAAGAAGATTCAATCCCCAGGAATCCATGCGCTCGAGCGCATTATTCTCACCAAATCCGATTCCCCAAATTCGATCTCTGGGACTAGCCTCCACAAATATCTTTTCTCCTGTTTCTAGCAATTTCTCCTTTAGTTCTTCGTTCTGCCTGAATTTATGCAGATTGCCTTCCAGAACAATCTGTTCTCGGCGTGCTTTCCACACTGCTTCATCGAAATTCTTAACACTCCGTCCGAGGGCTTTGACGTTCGCCATAGCCTTCTTTCCTGTAGCCGTGTCATCAAGGATCTCTCGCGCAATGTCCACGTCAGAAAACAAAGTTGCTTTGTGGAACATCATCCAGTGCTCAGTTGTTGGGAATTCATGGGTTTCTTGGACGCCTGAAATTGCTACCTGTGCAGTGAATGACGCTGGGTACCACTGTGATGCCCATCCGCTAATGATATGAGGATCATGTTAGGGAATGTTTTTGCAACACCTACTTCATGTGGTCTGTGGTCCAGAAGAATACATAGTCTTCACGTCCATGTGATGCATCATTGCTGGCAGTGCTGGTGATACTTTCTTTGCTCTTGTTGGTACGTAGCATGATTAAAAGAACTATAGCGCGCTAGGCAGGTAGAACAGAACAAGAAGTCCACCTGTTATACTAATTCAGCTCACTGGCAGTTTCAGAGTGACTCTTCCTGACTCGAACTCTCGGTGGTTATAGTAACATGTGTAAACTCTCCTTACACTGATCAGTTTGTAAGCTAAATTATGTAAACTTTTACCGCCCAGTCTTTAGGACTCTTTACCCGATTTATTACCCGTTATTCTCCACCCGCTTCAAGCTCTAGGCTCCCTTTCAACACAACTGCTCTTAGCTGGTTCTAGAGCTCTCGTCCGCGCCACAACTTGAAGCGTCTATCACGATGAACCCACCTCTCATTCGGTTGACACTCACCGTTTCGGCACTGCAGTGTTCTTTCGTTCGATACCGATGACACTGGATCGACGGGACCCCATTCTCAAAGTCCGTTTTTACAACCTCGGACCCACTGACCCTGCAAGGACCGTCTCTGTCTCTAGAGTAGACGACCTCAAGCTGACAGTTCTCGAGCCTCCTCTGAAAGTACGTTCTCCTCATCATTAAAAATCGTATTGTCTGATGTGCGGCAATTTAGAAGAATGATAAATTGCAATTCATAGCGACGACAGACGAACTTACAACAGATGAACTTGAAAAAGGAGGGTCAACATGTTTGGGACCGTCGTTGAGACTGCTAAGCCTGATCCTAAGAAGGGGTTCTGTACAGCGAAGATCAAATGGGTTTGGGACGATAAGGCTCTGCCGACGACAATCGAAGATCCGCAGACTTGGTTTCAGTTGCCGAAGTAGTAAAGCGCAGCACGGGTGTCTGCCTTTTATGCGGCATGCGTGAACCTTGTTTCGTGCGGTCGGGATGCGTTGGTGTTCAAGTAGGCCTTGGTGATCTTTAGCCTTATGGGTCCTCATTGGCATAGCTCTGGAATCCAGCGGGTTACAGTGAGCATATTCTGGGTCGACTTGATTTGGGGTCAGCGTTCATACACCTGATAATTAGAGCCCTCTAATTTCAAGAGAAGTTAGGCTCGTACATACCTCCTTTGATCATGAGAAACCTTTGTTAGTGCTAGGGAAACACCTGAAAACCCAAGTCGCCACAGTGACCAGGTCCAACATATACTCGTGGCTGAGAGCACAGGATTCCTGAATTCATCAAAGTTGTCCATACTTTTGCGATGGCTACGTTAATTGCATCAAGGATCCAATTTCAAACACACCTGAAATACCTCCAATCCATTACATTCTCCCCACGCTTAGAGCTGGTTTTCTGGGCTTTCCTTTCAACACAACTGCTCTTAGCTGGTTCTAGAGCTCTCGTCCGCGCCACAACTTGAAGCGTCTATCACGATGAAGGGCACCCACCTCTCATTCCCATGGCTCCTACTCTGGCTCGTGGCCTCAACCTCGTTCGCCACACCCATAAGCGTAAGTATCACTCCCATACCACCAACTCACTTCTCAACCAAAAAAAAGAACAGAACAAAGACACCAACCTAGTCACGCGCAGTTTCACCCGCCCCCTTGGATCAACCCTACATCCAGATTTCGAGGTTTAAACCACCTCACGCTCCTCCCTTTCACCCAACTGACAAACCCGTGTCCCACAGCCCGGCGCACTCGTCATGAGCAGACATTCTAAGCACGGCGAGCGCCACGGGACTGTTCTGTGGGTGGACTCGGAGAGTGAACACTCTGTCGACGCCTTTCTTTACGCAGACGGATCCCACCATGACGAGTTCATCCCCGGGGCCTCAATCACAGATGACCTGGAATCTGTCGAGCCCCCTCTGCAAGTACGTTCTTCTCATCATAAAAAATCGTATTGTCTGATGTGCGGCGATTTAGAAGAAGGATAAATTGCAAATCGTCGGACACGCGGAGACACTGGCAGGCAAACGTTACAAGACTGGGACCGTCGTTGGCATTGCTGGGCCTGATTCGAAGGGGATCTGTTCAGTGACGATCAAATGGGACCCTAATTATAAGGCTGAGGATACGACACTGGTCAAAGGTCCGCGGACTTGGTTTCATCGATTCCCTGCCCGGTGATCTTTAGCCTTAGAAATGGCCATCGCATAGTTTTGGCGGGTTACTATCAATGACTCAGTAGTGCAAGATTTGACATTTAAGCGGTTCCACTTCAACCTCTCCCTTCGTGAATTTTTTTACATATAGGTATTATGTTTAATATACATATTCCAAACCCAGGACTCCGTACGTCGAGTGTGAGTAGAACGAGCGAAGAAAAACCTCAATTTTGCAAGAATCAGAAAGATCCCAAACACAGCCAAATTTAGCAGAAATTTTCAACCCTTTTTTGTGTCTTGGTGCAAGTCTGCCTAGTCTCTCTTGAAAAATCAGGAAAATTCATTAATGGAATCTTCAGATAGTATAGTATACATGGCAGACTTGAAGTGGGAAGGATCTGAGCATGTTAGAAAGTTAGGCCCGAAGTGCAAGATTCTTGCACTACTGGGTCAACAAGGGTCAATGATAGTATGTATCAAGAAGATAAGATAGCCATTCGCTCCCCAATCTTGAAATACCGAAGTTAGTAGTAATTGTTTCAGCTCGACTTCTACAATTGCAAGTTGTTTGAAATTATTCTGAAACTGTGAACCTTCCCATTTCAGATAGCCTGAAACGGTATGACGCTTTCCCTGGATTATGAATTTGAGTCCTGATTTGCCTAAAAAGGTGAACTCCCTGCGAGTGGCTACATAACATCACGTGATATGCCACAACTTCCCAGTGGAACTCCCAGTGCCACCCCTAGACGAGTTGTTACTATTACTGGTACTAAACCTTTCATTCACTGCACAAGCAATGGCGACTCCCGTGGCTGGTTTCATCGGCTTTCCATTAGAAACTATTCAAGAGGTTTTAAAGGTTTGTGTTACTTACTGTAGGATCGGTTCGGGATACTTTATTCAAGATTCAATTTCATGAATTTAGTTCCTCGCTGGATAAGACCTTAAAATACTGCGACTGGTGTGTACACAGCTTAACATTGTCATCGAACCAAATCTCCTTTCTTGTTTGCGTATCAATGGATCCACGTTAAACCCAGATCTATGCCAACTAGAGATGCTCGCGACCGGAAGGACTCAGGCAACATTGCATGCCCGAAAACTTACGATCTACTTTGAAGATGTCATTTGGGAACAGCGCTTTGACAAGTTTAACTCTACGGAAGATCACGTAAAGAAATACCTACCATCTGTGCTGTCGTCACTACACAACCTGGATTGTCTCTGGTAATTGCTGATCTCGTCGTAATGCTACTTTGTACTGGTAATCTCAAATATGATTCTAGGTGGTGGATGGGCCGCCAAGATCCGTATTGGACACGATATACCATTGTCACTACCATTTCCCACCTCCCATTTCTCCGATACATTCATCTCTTTCTTTCCAATCGTGATGCTAGATCACCCTATCTTCCATTGGATCGGTTTGCTGGATTGACAAAAGTCTTCCTCCATGGAATGTGCAAATACTATCGTTTTGGTGTCATCAGTAAACTGGCAAAAGCAATTGCGAGGAGTCCCCATATCACTCATCTCGAAATTGATTCTCATGGATTGAATTGGGATCCTGTGCAATATACTCCGAGCCTCCATGACCTTCTCGCTAGTGTACCTCCCGGAATGATCCTCAGATTGAAGCACCTCGCCATGCACGAGATGTTTTTCAGAATTGATGCCTTCACTCTCCCACATCTGCGCTCACTTCTTTCGTTAGACCTATCCCGCCTTCGCAGTGGACATGCGATGTCGCATATATCTGCCGAGGATATCACCCGGGTAACCCAAACTAGCTCTACCGTTTCCGACATCTTCGCAGCATTGACTCTCAAGAAAATTCATCTCCTGCACATTGTCGTAGATGATATCAATGATGCAATCCTTACCTATCTCGAATCATACTCCTGCATACTGGAGCGGCTGGAAATTCTTCACATTCGCTGCGGAAGTGCTGAGGAATCTGATGCTCTTGCTAAGCGCTTCTACAATTTTGTGCTGCCTAAGCACACCAAAACTATCCAAGTTTTAAAGGTTCTACCCGCTTTCGAAGGAGAATGGTGCTATAGCCCCCAAGTGGCAGCTGCGTTGTCTCACTGTCAACGGCTGGCATCATTGACCGTTGTGCTTCCTTCTGCGATTCCCGGCAAGCCATCTTCTTCTAGCGGTCCATCCGATGGTCCATACAACTTCGATCATCTGGTCACATCTATAGCAGGCCTTTCGCTGAGGTTACCCTGCCTTCAGGAAGTAAACCTGAACTGGGCGGGGCTAGAACTTCACCGCAATGAACAATCCTCGTGGATATACCATGAACGTGTCAAGAGTGCTATTGCGAGTAGCGTAGAACGCTTCAAGCTCGCAAATAGCACATCTACCCTCTGTTTATGTTGGGGGTATCGTAATTGTCCAAAGTCACCAGGTTCGTGTTATTAAGAAGCGAGCAACGTCCAAGCCTGGCTTACCTCCAATATACCACGGCATCTCATACCTCGGGACTCGCATTCACCCGCCCCTGGTCCGTAACCCGCCATCCCTCTCCTTGGTCCCCCTTCACTCTCGACCAAGCCCTCTCCCAATTCTTCGCCTCTCCCTTTCTGGCTGCAGAATGCCAGGGGCAATCCATTAGTATGTACTCTTGTTGTCTGTCGCGACGATTAAAGCGTGTTCAAAACTGTACCCGTATGAACAGTGCTGGCTTTATGACGGCGGCTGAACATGTTTCAAGGAAATTGAACGCCGTATGGAGGGCTAGTCCTATGGCGCAGTTTGTGCCAGCAACATCGATGTCCAGACAGATCTTTAGTTAGTCACAGATGGACATAAGTAGTCTGTAGATCGGTTGAACATTTGGCAGAACACTTTAAAGTATTGAAGCTTTCGGGTGACGCACGGGATCATGGAAGTACTTGAACCCCTGCCAGCTTCTGACTTTGCTACCCGCCCACGATGCTCGCATTTGTCAGTCGTAAAGTTGTCGGCGTGTCACGGTCAACTAGTACAGACTAGTACTACATAACTCATCCCTATCCATATCCGCCGTCCATCCTGCCAACTGCCACAGCCAGCCACTAAGCTTCTTCCTATTCTGTGATCGGCCCTCTCTTCATGCACATCAGGAAGTAGAGGGGCCAATACACGCAATGACATGAAATAGCCCTTCGTACCCCCACACTGGGTCTGCCTCCACACCTCCATCCACGATACTGCTATCTGATTCACTCGCCTAGTACGAAGCGGCTCTATGAAATTTAGATGAGGTCAAAAACTTACTCGTGCAAGATTACAATCTTCCTTTGAGCACCGCCGTCCTCGACAGAAAGCTGTCCGCGGCCGGACTTGATCGAGTCGATCATGAAGTGGGCAGCCCTCCGTCGTGTGCATCGTGTGTGAGCACGCAGCGCAGAAGTGCCTCCAAAAAATGGTGAAGAACGATCATATCACAGGAAAGGGAATAAATAGTCGGTGGGAAAATGAATTTGAATGATACTTTTTCGTGTGAAACGCCCATAGGATTCAGAAAGAATATGTAGTTTCCGTTGCATTTCTCCTGGGGAAAAAAGGGAAATGTCTACCACAGGTTCTCAAAGGGAAAAAGGAAACCCCTTACAGCTACATTCAAAACGATAGGCGGGTCCTAGCCTAAATTCGCACACTTTCCGGGTCCTGAATTTTGATAGCCTACTTCAGACATCCGAGAGCTGGGCGAGAGGTCCGGCGCGTAGGCGGCGACATAACATGGTACGATTTTTGCTAAAAGCCCTTGGGAATCAAAAACTTTGGTTTCCGCAATGTGTGCATTGTGTGTGCAATTTTTTACGACCCGCCTATCATTATGAATGTAGCTGTAAGTACCTCTAAGTCGTTCGAACTTCTCGGAACCGTGACTGATGTATTGGCAGGACCCCATTGCCAATATTATACATAATGCCGCCGCTGGCATCATTGCCGACGTCAACCCAACGTCAACCTCCGAGTCGGAGATTTAAGATTACTTATACGGCATGAGCTGCATGGCAGTTAGAACATGAAACTACGTACTGGGGCCACACGTGGCCCCAGTACTCCGCAAGTGGGGCGCTTGCTTTATC
>QOVE01015692.1:0-16581 GCA_003521275.1 Tricholoma sp. MG99
CGACTTTCCAATGCTCAGGAATGTAGGCTTTTGGTCAACGTTATTCACAAGAAGTTGGGATTCTGCGAGAGAACCTTTACGGCGATGACATACACCGTGCGAACCAAGTCAGTGTTTTTTTCTTTCCTTGGCAAAGTCATGAATCAATGATGCATGACAATGTGTAAGGTCACGGTAGATCTCGAAACTCCTACTTATGAAAGCAAGAGTGGCATAGATTCTGCAGAAGACGGCATTGGTGCTGTTTACTTTCTAATTATTACATCTCACTCATGTACAGAGCAAGGAGAGCCGCTGAATCTGCGTCAATCCGCCCCTAGCTCATTAAAAGACATCCGAGAGCAAGTGTTTTGACGAAGAGCGCGATCGGCCGATGTGACGCGAAGTGTTTGTGGCAGTGAACCAGTGACACGTGACTTGAGAGAATAATGAGTTTCCCGATTAGGCGATCGACCACAGTCAGACCCGACCAGTGCTTGTCCGCTGCTTGTCTGCAGGCGTACAGCTCTGTCTCCACTCTACATGATCCCTGCCGCTTATTCCACCTTGTAATATCTTATAAACCACTTTCAGAGTACAGTTCAAGCATGCCTCCGACTGCGAAATATTCTAGAACATCAAGTAATTCCGTTGCATACGATGTCGACGACGACGAGGTCAGACCATATGTCATTGTCAGCAACATTGGCAAAGGCAGCTTCGCAACGGTGTACAAGGGATACCACGAGGCGAGTCGTTCTCGTACCTCCATCCCTCGTTTCGCTCACAGCCATTTACAGGAAACAAGACAACAGGTCGCTATCAAGACTGTGAAGCGCGACAACCTCACCGCGAAGCTGTTTGATAACCTTCAGAGCGAAATACAGATTCTCAAGTCCCTTTCGCACAGGCACATTACCAAGCTGATTGATATCGTCGTAAGTCTGGTTCTATACTGGTGTCGTTTTGGTAACACAATGTCATAGCGCGCGGAACGCCATATATACCTCATAATGGAATACTGTGCTGGAGGAGACCTTACACACTATATCAAGAAACGTGGTCGCATAGAGGGCCTGGAATATGTCCCCGCGCCTGGTGCTGCCCCTCAGTATTATCCTCACCCGCGAACAGGCGGACTAGACGAGATTGTCGTTCGAAGCTTTCTACGGCAACTCGGTGAGCAACTCGTTTTTACACACCCCACCTCCTGACTCCCATTTTTACAGCACGCGCTCTCAAGTTCCTTCGACATCGCAATCTCATCCACCGTGATATTAAACCCCAGGTACGAGCCTCCCATCTTATCATATATCACCATCCTCACCCACCAACGATATAGAACCTACTACTAACCCCCGCATCGCCCGAAGAACTATCCCGAGGACACCCCCTCGGCGTCCCCATCCTCAAAGTAGCCGATTTCGGCTTCGCCCGCTCACTCCCAACCACCATGATGGCCGAAACCCTCTGCGGCTCTCCGTAAGTTCCCTTCCTCTGCTCCACAACCCCCTAACAAAACACATAGCCTCTACATGGCCCCCGAAATCCTACGGTACGAGAAATATGATGCCAAAGCCGACCTCTGGTCCGTCGGCGCCGTCCTCTACGAAATGGCCGTCGGCAAGCCGCCCTTCCGCGCCATGAACCACATCGACCTCCTCAAAAAGATCGACCAATCCAAAGGCGTCAAGTTCCCCGACGAGGAGCCCTCTCGAGGCGGTGGCGGAGGAGGAGGAGGGGGGAGCGAGGACTCACCTGTCCCGCCCGACGTGAAGAAGCTCATACGGGCGCTGCTGAAGCGCAGTCCTGTGGAGCGCGCGAGCTTTGATGATTTCTTTGGGAGTACGGCGCTGGCCAAGTCGAAGTTTCCAAGGCCGAAGGAGGAGGGGCAGGAGGCGGCGGGGAGTGTAGGTGCTGCAGCTGCGGGGGTGGCAGGAGCGGTAGGGGGCGAGAGTGAGGGGGATGGGAAGGGATGGGGGACAGGGATGGGGATGGGGATGGGGACGGGGACGGGGAGGCCGGCGACGCCTGAGCACCATCGTGTGATACCCCCGGAAGTGCTGGATCCGAATGTGATGATTCCGCCGAGCAAGTTCAATTTCAGGCGGGTCTCTGGGGATGGAGGGGATGGGAGTCCGTTAGCGACTAATGGCGTTTTACCAAGGGATAGGTGTGTCGTTGGTTGTCAACTAGCTCGCTGATGTAGTTTTGTTCTGACATTTGGTTGGCTTTAGTTCGGGTTCGTCGAGAGAGAGGTTCGCTGCTGCTGGTCCACCGGAGATGACAAGAAGGCCCTCGTTACCGCAACACCAGTCAGAACGTTATCACTCCAAGCCTCTATCGACGGAAGGATCCATCATTCCAGGCGAGACTGAAGAAGACGGCCTTCTACGTCGCGAGTATGTTCTCGTAGGCGACACTCGCGCCGTCGAGTTCAACCGCACAATAGACGGTAAGCCAATCCCAATCTTCTCAACTAACCAAATCTAACATCCACACCCCACCCAGAAATAACCGCCGAGCCCCGCCGACCACTCCACGACCGAAAGATACCACCCACACCCATAACAGATGACTACCCCGCCGACTACCCCGTCCCACCACACAACCCCACTAACATCAACACCAACATCACATTCCCACCACCGCAACACACCGCCAACCCCAACACCACCGCCATCCCAAGTATCAACACCAACGTCCCCCCGCTCTCCTCCTCGCCCTCCAGCATTGCCTCCCGCGCAGCCTCCAACGCCCTCAACCGCGCCATCAGCCTTGCCTCGAAGAAGCTCTTCGGCTCGGGCGCCCCCTCCCGCGAACACAACGCTCCATCGGGGTCTTCGCCCCGCCGGCCTGCAATCGTCCCTGTAGGGGAGGCTGAAGGTGCGGGCGCCGCGGAGAGGGAGACGGAGAGAGACCCGCTGGAGGACGAGCTGTTGGTTGCGCTGGAGGAGCTCGCGCAGAAGACGGATGTGCTGACGCATTGGGCTGATGAGATGTACGAGTACGTCAAGGCCGTGCCGCAGAGTGCGTTTTTTTCCTCCTTCTCTTTTTTTTTTCGTGAATTTGAATGTTGATTGTGTGACGTGTAGAACCGCTCCCGGACCCGACGAAGTTTGCGAAACGGGAGGGCGAGGCAGAAAAGCATGCGAGGCGGCGGAAGCATGCTGACATGGAGGCGGAGTATAATGCTGTCACCTGCGTCGCGGTGTACATGCTCCTTATGTCCTTCTCGCAGAAGGGTATCGACAAGCTGCGGAACCACCAGGAGCACATGAAGATGCGCCATCCGGATGGGGATTTTGTTGTTAGTGAGGGGTTTGATGATGGTGGGTATTCTCTCCTCCTGTCGTTTGTTTGGTGCGGATTAGCTGATGTTTTTTTTTTGTAGCGTTGTCATGGTTCAAAGACCACTTTATTAAATGTAATGACCGTGCGGCGCTCGTGAAGACGTGGCTTCCTGCACAGTACGATGGGCCGAAGAGTTGGCTCGATCAGCTGGTGTATGATCGTGCGCTTGTTCTGGTACACTCAGCTTCCTCCAACCTCTTTATTGTTACTCTAACTGTCCCGTTCTTCCTTGTAGAGCCGGACTGCTGCTAGGAAAGAGCTGCTAGACCAAGCAACTACCCCCGACGAATGCGAGAAACTCTACGAGGAGTCACTGTGGTGTCTATACGCACTCCAAGATGATCTCCTGCAGACAGGGAACCCGTTTATGGACGAAGACCGTGAGACAATCGCCACATGTACGTCCCACACCATCCTCTTTTTCTCCCGCTAATCGCACGTGGGCATACAGGGATAAAACGAACGAAACTGCGGCTTGTCCGATGTCGCGCAAGGATGTCCATGAACGACCGCGATCGCATAAACGACGCACGGGCCGACCAGAATCTGGCTGACGTCGCGCGGATACCTGCTCCTTGGGATGTCAAGCCTGTAGAACCTGTACCTGCACGGACTTCAACGGGGACGGGGCGTCCGTCCTGACTCCCGGGTCTGCCGTTCCCGTTTTCGCTCTTCTATGCATAGATTTTCAAAGGGCTGCGTATTATCCTGCCAGGGACCACTACTTTTTTTTTGCAATGTTGTTTGTATGTACACATATGGTGCATGGGTTACTCGCATTTGTTTCAGTCTGCTTATTTTATTTCATCTATTTTCTCAACCCTATTGTAACCTAACTGCATATGTTTGGCATTACTATCCGCATCATCCACCTCGTGTTTTGTATTCACTGCATTCTATCAGGAAATTTGTTTATTGTCTGTAGCATGTTGTATTACCACCACTGTTTCACAAAGTGAAAAAAATTGTTGCTTAGTGGCTGAACCACTGTTTCAACGAAGTTTAGTAGAACCCCTTGTTCAGGTCCTAAGACTGTAAAACCTATACAAGGCATCGGTAGAGTGTCACGTCTCTACTAGTAGACAGTTACTAAGACAGTCAGACTGTAGGAACCAGTGTAACCGTGAATGCCCATGTAACTGGACACAAGCAGTCAGGTTAAGGGTCAGTTCAGTTCAGTTCCCAGTCTTTTCTTGACCTATATGACTGGACCTTGAAACATGAACCTACTTGGAAACCAGCATCTGAGTACATGCAAAGTACATGTGTCTATGTAAATAATATAGAGTCCTGCACTTGAATAATCAATTGCCTCCAAGTCACCTTTCACTGCACTCAGACAAGGCCCAGGGGGAGGTATCTATCTACTACTTGGTACCTTCACTAGCTGGATAGTTTTTTTCCATATATCTTTGAAATGTACCTTCTGCTTCCTCCTGTGAGGGTAAATCCTTTTTCAGTGATGTCTTTCCCCAATGATTCAAAGCCTCAGGCTTTGAATCTGTGGATGATAGAAATTTCTGAGATCCATTCAAGTTATTAGTTATTGGCAGGATGATACTAATGGCAAACAGTATACCATTATAAGAAACCGGTTGACCTTTGGTAGGTAATAAGCCATTGAGCTGAGGGTCTGTTGTGTCCATAAAAGCACATACATATGTCTGATGATCTTTCTGCCAGGACTCAATTAAAAGTTTACGTATCAGTGAGTCATCTTTATCCTAGAAATGACATTAGTCACCTGAAGTTATGGCAAGTGGATACAAATGTGCTACCCACAAATACAACACCTGGACGCAGCCCAGGAGACTTCTCCATAGGTGCCAATTTCTTTAATTCAGCTACCATCTTCCTCATGTTTTCTCCATGGCGTTTAGCCTGAGCTTCATGGCTACCAGTGCAACCCTTTTCAGACAAATTTGTCTTGAGTAATAATAAAATAGCAGATATGCACCATCACTGACCTTGTACAGCTGTGGTTCATTTGAAGGATGCTCAGGCAGATCTGCTGCTTTGAACAACCATTTAAATATCTCTATAATGTCATCTTTATTGATGCCACGGTTTGAGTATGTGGAGGCAAGTCCAAAGCGAGTGAGGACAGCCTGCCAAAGAAATGCATAATATTATCTCAGGTCAAGGTAAATAGCAGACTTCAAGCTGAAGTATACATACTATTAACTCCTCTAATGACATGTCCTTGAGCAGATGTAAGAGCTTGAGACTGATGTTCAGTGGCTTTGAGTAAAGTGACACACATTATAGTTATTCATCACATAGATTAGACCTTCCTATTTAAAGAATACACATGAGTTGATTTGGACCTAGATAACAGGTATGAACAATGATGTCTGACATACTTGAGGATGTTCCTTTAGAAGACCTTTTGCCTGACATAATTAAAACAAGATATGGTCAGTAGGTATTAGTAGCCCTTTCTATGGCTGCTAATATACTTACAAATTGAGCCATTTGTTGATAATATGTATGTGAGTCCACTCCTGGAGGCTTGGTTCCACATCTACGCGGTGGTTTGAGTTGGCCATCGGTGTGCTTAGTCACTCAGTCCTTTCCAATATTCTGTACACTTTAAGGTACTACCTTTGTTTCTTTTATGCTGTTCGGATCATGCGACGATTCGGACTTGGAAGGATTATCTCTGAAGGTATTTAGTAAGCGAACTTGGCGAAGCAGGAGACCGCATCACTTGGACTCAATTTGAATTTAACGTACATGGCATAAGGGTTGTAGGGACGTAGTAGTGGGTCCAAGGGGTGAGGTCCTGAAGCTTCTGGTGGGTCGTGGCAGTTGGCACCACAGTGAGTCTGACAGCTGCCAGGAGCGGCGTCATGGTAGCTGGGACGGATTAGAGATAATCAGAAGACAACTATGACGGCCTTGAACGTAACATAATTTAACGTACATGACATTAGGGTGGTTAGTGGCGTGTTGATGTGGTGTTGGCTTCCAGTGTAGTTGTTGCGAATCAGTGAGACTCGGATGTGGTGGCT
This sequence comes from Tricholoma sp. MG99, assembly GCA_003521275.1. Lineage (NCBI taxonomy): Eukaryota > Fungi > Basidiomycota > Agaricomycetes > Agaricales > Tricholomataceae > Tricholoma > Tricholoma sp. MG99. The sequence continues at coordinate 6,348 of QOVE01015692.1, forward strand.
GTGAATGTGGTGGTGCCAGTGGCTGCGAATGAGGTCGTCGACGTCGCGGTTTGTAGAAACGTAGGAATTTGTCCAAGCTGTGAGGTTCAGGTGAGGAGCCTGAAGCTGCTGGTGGCTGACAGTCTAGTGGTTGTGGGGGTGACAAGTTGTAGTTGCAACCGCCGTAACCGCCGTGACGACTGGTCGGAGCGAGACTCCTGGGAGAACGGATTGGAGATTATCAGAAGATAATTACGACGGCCTTGAATGTAACATAATTTAACGAACATGGCATCAGGGTAGTTAGGATCTTCTTGACGAAGGTGATCTACTAGAGGCCGGAAGTCGAGGTCATCAGGATGTGGTGGATGTGGTGGCTGCGAATGTTGTTGTGAAGGGCCTGATGATCCTGGAGCTGCTGGTAGCTCCCAGTGATGGTCTTGTGGGGGCAGGTCGTAGCAGTTGCAGTTGGCACCACAGGTCGGACAACTGGGAGCGGCGGGGCCGGAAGAATGGATTAGAGATAATCAGAAGACGACTGTGACGGCCTTGAACGTAACATACTCTGGCGGGTTCTCAGATGCCTCCAAGAGTGGGGACCAACGAAATGATGGCGAGCCGAAGTTCCAATTTTTCAGGTCCTCATGGTTGCTACTTGTGGGGTCGCTGGCATGACTTGTTGCGTGCACTGCGATCCAAGTCAGGCCGAGGGTAATCAGAATATTACGGAGCATAGCTGCAATGATTCTAAAGAATGAAGGGTAGTTGAACGCGGAAGACCAGCTTCTGTTAGTGGTATACTACCAACGTGAGTTGCGCAATTGGAGGGGTATTTACTGGAGTGCAATCGTCAATCCGGAGATTAATATCGGGGCTGAAACAGATGGAACACACCTAGCGTCATACGCCGTTAATTTCGATCAGCCCGGTATCATTCATTCCTGGTGCTCAACGAATGAAATTTGATCTGTGCCGTCCAGCTTTGCTGCCAAGTGCAGATAAGATATTACTGGCCACTGCTGGCACGCCTATACTCAGACCTAATGTGTAGCAAACAATATTCTGGAAAGCAAGTTGTAGAATCGGAATTGCCGTCCGTCGTATCTCGCGTTAGGAAAAGGTCTGAGCATCAGAATTTATAAATGCTATGACGTAATGGTGAGTCCACCATTCATGTGAGCTCCCGTATTCGACACGGCAATAAAATATGGCATGATCACAACAGAGGTCTCCCAAACAAAGTCACGCACGCGCTACCAAGTACACCGCCCCGAGAAACCGACCAGAGAATTTGAAAGCTGGACGGTCGTCTCCTGCATTTAGAAACGATGGGTGCTATCAACCGGTTCCAGCACCGTTCACCGTGCTCTGCTCGCCCCAGTGGCAGGTCTACATCTAAATTGGGATTAAAAACGTATGTAGTAGAGACAATCACCGCGACCTACATGCCATCTCGTTGTTGACACAAGCAGCGAGGGCGGCTCACCTTCCTGATAGCCTGCCAACCACCTCTCGCAGATCAACCTTCAATCGAGATTCGACCCGGCCAATACCGTATGCTCCAGGAGACGACATGCCGTTCACTCTCACCCTCGCCCGGCATACTATTATGGCTGCATTCGTCTCACGCTCCGCTCTCTCGCAGATTCCGCGGTCTAGGTAGCTCGCAAAGCTTCGCGTTTGCCTCCGAAACTCCTTCGCGGGAACCAAAAAATAGAGGCGTATGCACTAGGAGTGTTTTCTGTTGATCATAGAAGGAACACGAGTCGGACTGACGTCGTATCTTGGATTTTCCGGTGAATGACGGTTGTAGCTGAGGTTTGCTGCAAATAATGATAGCAAGCGAACAGCTTTTGGAGATAGGGAAAATAACGCCGGCTAGAAATATACAAAAGGCCAAATGAGAACCTCTCTTTCGATGTGTGAGAAGCAATTGAAGAGCATATACTCAATAATTCGAACAGGAGGTGCGTCCGCCGCGCATGTATTTTGTATTTTTAGGAGCGAGAAGTGATTTCAGTGTCCGGCAGGACGAGTGGAGCTGGACTTCCGAAGTTCAGCGTGGATAAGGACACTGAAAAATACCAACACATACATGCTAGGACACGCTGGACCGTAAATAGCGTACCTAGTCGACATGGTCCCCTTAGTCTGGATGCTCACCAGAGGCTCATGAAACGCCCTACGTATGTCGCTTATGGACGTGGAGTTACAGGATACACGCGAGTTGACTGCATGATAAACGAAAATGATTGATTGCGAATAAGCTCTAGCGATGGTTGGCATACTGTGCGAGAGACGAGGGTTGGTGGGTAGCAGAAGCTGTTAGAAGCTGGCGCATACCTGTTAAGTACCATTTTACGCCCGCGCATTCTGGTCCCGTTACCGTTCCAGGCTTCCAGCCGTAGCATCCGTCTAAAGCTTCAAGCCGGTTGCTCGCAATTCTTCCGTCCGATACGCCGGCCTTTGCAGCAGCAGGAGGAAGGGCGGGTTACCGTCCGATTGTGATCGTACGTTGCCATACTAACCATATCCTGAGTAGTCATTCGTCACTCGTTATACCGCCGCGGGGAGTCGTGGCCGCAAGGAATATCTAGTTGTCTTCACTATCATCCTGCTAGCGTCGAGGTACACTTCGAGTGAGGAGAGGCTGGGATGGTGGTGATGACAACAAAGACCAGGGATAGCTGGTTACAGAGGGTCTACAGTTATGAGCTGGAACATAGGAAAAACTACTGCTTTACCTTCCCATCGGAGAGCTACGCCTCCATATTGGACGCATGTAGAGTTGGGAAAGGGTCGACTGTGACGATGGCCTGGTTGAGAACCAAAACGAACAAAGAATTAGTAGTAAAAACTGTGACCTTACTTGAGGTGTTCGATATCCCAAATCAACGCAGACGAGAGTTGTTTAATGCGCATCGCCTGCATAATTTGCATAACGTCTGCTAGTTCTACGCATACCTACCTGCGGAGGTTCTTTGTTGCGGAAAACGCCGGATTTACAACATTCAGCATGACTTCCCCTCAAGCCCCCAGGCAGAAATTGGGCCTTGAGGTTGCTTGTTGGCTTGTCTAGACAGTCGTCGTTTTTGCTGTACATACCACTAGTGGACCGGCGCCAAAAAAAAAAGTAAACGGATATGTGATTTTCCCGCTCCGCCAGCCCCTTGCTTAATTCGTCACGTTTTTCTGACCAGGGCAGCCTAGTCCTGACTGAAGCTGTACACCACAACTATCAAGGCACATATGGGAAGATCGGTGGACATTCCGCAAGACATCATTGACAGTGTTGTCGCGGCGGTTGGCGATGACGAGCATTTGCTGAAAAAATGTGCCCTGGTTTCCTCCTCGTTCCTTCTGCCTACTCGCAAGCAACTATTCTCTAGAATTTCTCTCAGCAGTGACCAAGCTTGTCAGAGGCTTTATGAATTCCTCGTCCAAAATCAAGTCATTCAGTCCTTTATCAGAACCATTGCTCTCGTTCAGGACGGCAGTTGGGGTTGCAAAACTTCCCCGGACTGGGAGTTGATAAATAGCGCATCGCTACCTGCCATGCTCCAGCTCCCATTCTGTTGTCTGGAGAGTTTCTCGATTGGTTGGGCTTGTAATCCTTTGAATTGGAATAGTTTCAGCAGCGTATTAACAGATGCGCTCTCTCATATCATACATTCATCCACTCTTAAAACCCTTTCCCTCGTAGACGTCTCTGATGTGCCCATTGCCCTCTTCCTCAACATTGTCCACTTTACGACATTAGAGTTGCATTCCCTCTCGCCGAGCAGTTTTGTTGGCGAGAACTCAACATCGCTGACACGGGCGGTTTCGAAGGGAGCGGCAACAATGGCTTCTCACACAGCGATTGATCGGTGTGTGTGGCATTTCAAGCGGGAGGATGTGTGCGGTACGAGATTCCCTACATCTGCTTATTGCTCACTAATTGGAGACGAAGGAGATTCCACTGAGCCAATATTCCTGCCCTTCATGTGCCATCTAAGTTTCTTTGAAATCTACATCTCCCTAGGTTCCGGAACTATGTATGACTTTGATATCTTGTCCTTCTTAATAGGTTCGCTTTGCATCAGCCTCACATCTCCTGCTACACTCAAACACCTGGAGTTCAACATTCGGTTTCGTGGTGGCTACGACTTGGATAACGATTTCGACTCCGATATATTTAATGAGAATTTACGTGATGCTGATGTCTGGAGTAATCTAGACTCCATTATCACTCATCCATCCGGTTCACAGCTACAACAAGTTGATATTAACATCTATTGTTCCTATCCTTACGATTATGTTGGGGAAGAGCCCGACAAGGATAGAGTCTTGAAAGCTGTACTCGATGGTTTACCTTCACTTCGCATGAAAGGCATTCTGTTCATCAAAGTCACTTTCGAGGAATGATGTGGCTTGTCGGGCTTCAGCCGGATGGACCTTCGTCAGAATCGTCACCACCACCTCCCGGATCACCCGCTTCGTCCTGTTTCTCCTCGGAACCTATGTTCATCTACCTTGTCATCCACCTATATCCCCGCCCTTCTCACTCTGGCGGCTGAGTGAACATATCTGTGGAACCGCTGACTGAGGAAGACGCACACGCGACTGCATATGCGGGCATATCCTCTCCCCTACACTGCGGCTCCGCTGCATACCCATGACCGTATCTGCCCAACGCGCCTCTTGCTGCTCCTGCCAGTGGTGAGATCTCGCCCTCCTGCCACGCCTCCGCTCTCGCCTGGGTGCCCGTGCCGTAGACGCATAATTTCCCCCACCAAGCTCAACGTAGATGCCCGAATAGACCGGCTCGAAGGAAGCATTGTGTTCAGGCCATTTGAGTGACACCGATCTTGTCGCGTTTTTCCGGCGTAGCCACGCTGCACTGAGGGACAAAGAGAAGGGAAGAAGTCTGATTGTGGTGAAGGAGAATCTGTTCCTTGATTTCAAGGACGGAACCCCGTGTACCGTGTTTGATGAGCAAGACTCCAGTTTGACGGGGTCTGTAAATTGTTGTTTTTGGTGGTCCTCCATGATTTTGAAGACAATTGTTCGAAATGTTACGAAGTCTGGAGTTTGATAGGGGTCGTAGTAGGGATTGAATCAAATAGTCATATCCATGCTACATAAGGAGCACTGTTTTTGTTGGTAAGTTAGCCAGAGAACCTCGCTTATTTGCAATGTTGTTGTATAGCAGTATGTATTCACATCACTAGCATTCTTCTCTTCGTCTGCTTATTTTGTCTCATTTATTCCTCAACCCTATCCTAACCTATCCTAGTATTACAATCCGCACCATTCACCTTATTTTTTGTATCTACCGCATTTCATCAGGAAATTTAGTTATCGTCAGTGTATACGAATGGGCTTAGAAGTCAAACCCCTTGTTCAGGTCCTCGTGGAGGAGTGCTTTCATGCCGGGTGGTAATCGGGGTTCTTGTCCATCGACGATGTATCCTGACATGGCTGGTGAGGTTATGAACGATGAAGTGGACGAGTGCACTCACTAAATGGCATCTCCACGGATTCTTTTGGATTGAAGCGGATAGTGGGAAAATCCTGATAGATGCCTACTTGTTTAAAGACGGTTCAACCGATCACAGGATAGGACGCACGATGTAAGGGATCTCGCCGAGCGGGATACCATCATTTACAACAATTTTTGTCACGCCCAAAGCTGTATCGGTAGTCATCTGGACAGGACCTAAATGGCGCCTTGGGAACCCCAAAGCGCGAAGTTCCGATGTTCGATCGCGTGGTGGATCGTCGCCTGTTCGTAGATGGTAAATAGTTTGAGTGTTGAATCATTGCGGGGATGGTATGTAGAATGTGTTACCTAGAATACCCTGCCCAGGTATGAATATAAGCGAACAATGACGGTTAGGAACATGAAGGACGTACCCCAAATAAGAAATACGCAAACCGACCATCCCCATCCTCGGGAGAGAGCTCCTTTTCTGCCTTGGGATCAAGCAAACAGACTCTCTCCTTGCTAATGTCATCATTTTTCTTGATGAGGTCAAGCACGCCGTATTCGCAGCAGGACGCTCCTGCCAGATCTGACCCAGATCCTGCTTGGAAAGATGCGATCAAGGATTGGCACGACGGTTTTGAGAGATGCGTGAAATAGACATGCGCATCTGGACCTGCGAGTGTGCGCATGTGCTGTTAAAAATGAGGGTGCAGGATGCGTCGTCAATGTTAATATCGGTGGCGGGTAATGTGGCGGACCGCATATTCGAGTTCGACCCAAGGAGGGATGGATTTTGGGGTGTCTTCGTCCTCTTCCATGTGTTCTGACACATGGGGTTAATTGTATCCAGAGTAAGAAATGGAAAGCTACCGATAATGTAGGTGAACCTCATAATTCTGTTCACTTGAAGTCGAGGTAACCAATTTGGAGTTCAACTATAGTCACGAGTTGCTTAGTACTTAGCAACGTGAAATTGTATCGAAGTTTCGAACACAACATTGAAACGCCCTCCCAGCATCACTCCTTATAAGTACGCAAGGGCTTGCCGGAATGTCATCAGAAGAGTCAGTGATTCTGTGTGGCTATCAGTGTTTCATGACTCCTCATCTCAACTGAAGTACGCGCGATTATTCATGCGAAGCATTAGGTTGGAGCCGAACAGAAACTTTATGAGTGCCGTCCACCTCCCCAGCAAAAAAGACACGAATTTATAGTCTGTCTACGGTAGACTACTCTCTATCCAAGTTAGCAGCATTTTCCTCACAGCTTCTACATTCAAGGCTCATTCCTTAGACTCAGAAGCTGGCCTCCTGAGTAAATCACCGCTTCTCCCAATGGCACCTCACTGTTATCCTAGCTTCGCTCTCACTCTCACTCTTCTCCTTGGCTTCATACTATCCCACCCGGTCATGTTGGTGTTCGGCGTCGATGACGTGCTGCCTGATCACTCGTATGTAATCCTAGGGCCCGAGAGTTCATGGCTGCAACCACTGCTAGGGAAACCTCGCGTATACGCGTATGTACGTATGCCTATGGTTGAAATGTTCATTACGCTTCATATATTCTTTCTTTTTTCTTCTAGGTGTAATTCGCGTTATGTCGATAAATGGGATGATGTCACCCCCAAGCAGTGTTTTGCTTATTTTTGGGGTGCAGAGAGCTTCTCGTACTCTATTCCCTCACGCTCCATTCATCGCACACTCGGTCTTCGAGAGCCTGAGTGTTACTCGCGTGCAGATGTGGTTGGCACTGTTGAATATCCCCCGAAAATAATGCCCCCCGGAACAGGGACTTGTTATCGTCCGAAGGGTTTCATGGATGTATGATTGTTTGCTCGTCCTAGATCTCCCAGTCACAAATCATTAACCTAGGATGTTCGCGCCGTAGAGAGTATGAAAAACGACCACTCAAAAATCACCGAGAAACAAAAGCTGACTGTATGTGTTTCATGCGCTGCCCATGGTACACCCATGTTATCTCTGATAATTTTACCTCAGGATTTCATGAAATCGATAGCATTTAGCACGCCCTTGCTCCCTCAAAGCACAATCGCGGAAGCGTCTCTGCCAGTGCTCAGGCAGTTTTTAGATATACTATTTGCTAATGTCCTGGTTAGTAGAGTCCCTGGGTTATGCAATCAGCATCCATTGACTTTTCCTAACCTAGATATCAGATATAATACAGCATAGGGTCACTATAAAGGTAGAAAAGTCTTCTGGTGATGTATGTCAAATCGTTTTCTCAGAATCGAGCTAATAGCAACAATTAAAGATGTCCCTTATTGACATATTGGTGGAGGCGATTTTCTATTCACATCGTAAGCCCGGGCCTGTTCTGACGAGAATGGCGGTATGCTATTCACATGTTTTTCAGAGAAAATATGTTCATTTGATATCCGTTTAACCTATAACCAGTCGAATAATGTGGGGGCTGCCATTTTGCGGGTAAGTACAGCTTGGTTTCAAAGATCAAGCAGAGTGGCTCTAATTTTCTTTAGTTGTACAGTAGGTCATTGAAAGAGGAGCGTCGGAAACATCATGGCCTCACGCAGAAGGAAATTGAAGTAGCCCAAAGTACAATCGATTGGGCCTTCGAGGCTGTCGACAAGCTGTCGGTGAATAATCGGGCCAAATCTCAGTCTCTGGGTGGTACATAAATGTGATCATAGTAGTGGGAAAATTGTAGTAACAGGGGTAATCCAGAGGTTCTAGTGACGGAAGGATTGAGATTATCTTTTCTCTCCGCCAACAAGTGTCGTTGAATACCATATAAGGTAAATAAAGTAAATAAGCTCGACGAGTGGTTCGAATTTTGCCGGTCACGGCGAGTGGCTCACCAAGGATTCGAAAGCAACGTGAATGCCTGGTACAATGTCCAACTTGTCCTGACAGCTCTTTACTAACTAGTCTCTGGCACCAACTTATCATTATCAGTGAGATCCTATAGTGAGACCTCACCAAGTTGACTCCTCCGAGTCCGAGTCCGAGCTGTCTCTTGCGCCAGGCTGTCTCAGCTTTCACGCGCATCGCTGCCAGTCGCTCCGAGTCTGCCAGTGCTAGCAGAGCTGTACAACATCTTTGGTTCTCCGGGTCTTATGTGTGCACGATGCATCTGATTTGGCCCGGGGGGGTGTATCTCGACTCTTTAACTCGGATATGGGCCTCTGTGATAAGAGCGGATCTCTGGCAGGATTTCTATCGATTCATTATAATTTATGATTCTGAGGGACGAAATCAAGAGCTCCATACCTTCTCCGTTTCGCTATCGAGTGGCCAGTGGCGACGTGAAGCAGCTGCCCATTCCAAACATCTTAACACCTGCCGAAGCACGCAGTATCGTTCGTTTGCAGGCCCTCGTCAGGAGTCAGCCGGTTAGCCTTGCAGTTGGCAGGCTTGACTGAGGCCATAAGATGTCGAAATTCAAATGGCTCCAGCGCTGAAATTGATACGTTCTTGTTGTCGTCACCGGTGGCAAAAGCTGGTCCATTCTCTGCCGCCCACTGCTAGTAGGCACTTGGAAAATCAATAATGGATTACTTGTCGATAGATCAGCATGACAAGTGGGGAAGATTCGGTCTGCCAGTGTGGTTGCACCTCGCGACTGATCCATTCAATTCTCAGGTCGCTTGGTTGAAGATTCAGTGGTGTAATCGTAACCCACGTTGATCAATTACTAATAGTCAACTAACTAGTAACTGTTAGATGTTCGATTTTAGGTCCTAAAATGCTGTTTGAACCATGACAGTTCCCGAAGCCCCTCCCCATCGAATGGGTCAATATTCAGTTTCAAAGCAGCGTTTCTTGTGTTCGGCTTTCCAGTGCTGGCGTTGATGAACCTCGGAGCACTTATCCAAACATCAGTGCGGAAACGACCGCCACAGTCAAAGAAAGCTTACATAGGCAACTGTCTTACACCTACGGTCGGTAACTTAGTATCGACCATGAAATGGGGAAAAGGAAAATCTGCTCGCCTCTTACAGACTTTTAGACCAGTCTCTATCGCGCAAGCAGGCAGCGCACAGACTTCAACGCATTTAAGAGCACGACGCCGCTGTTTGATTACCGGCGCCAATGCAGCCCCGTGCTTGAATAGGTTGCTCAAGGTGTTGCACGCCGCAGGCAAAGTCTCACCGTACGTCGTTGACACTGGAGTCCAAGAGTCATAAGTGGCCCAAGTGTCCAACCAATGCAGTAGCTCTCTCCTAGTGCGTTTAGGAATGTCGTGACCTTTGGCCGCAATTACCAACATCATGAGAGTAGTAACAGCCCTGTGAATACACCCCTGGTAGTAATCTGGGTTTTTGTTTCGCTGCCAAATGGGACCGAACTCCACTAGGCGCTCTGCCATAACCCGGGGGAGGCGTTTACCACCTTGTTACAGACAAATGATGTAACCAATCATGCACACAATGTGCATTATATTATTTAAAACGCACCTTGCGCTATTGGATGGGTAGATGTCATGAATCTTGCCAAGTAGGCGTGGTCCGTGAATTTCAGCGTGGTGTGATAAATGTTTTGGATAGGATAGAGGCTGTGCGCTTCATCTCCCAGCCAGGCAGAGGATGGTGGCGGAAGGGTGAGAATGCGATCAACGAGCAAAGGTAAATATTTCGATGTGAAATTTGCCCATAAATTGCGCTGAAGGTTGAGGGCAGCTACGCCACTGATCTGGTGGGCTTGGGTCTTTGAATACTGGACAAGGATGGCGTAAGGTTTGATAATGAGAAATAATGGTAATATTCTCACAAATTTTTCCTGGAATACGGTCTCTCTTTCTGTTTCA